>SJXQ01012574.1:56459-79024 GCA_006408695.1 Aepyceros melampus
TGGGCTGTTGCGATAGGGTGGGGGTGGGGGGCAGAGCGCCGACTCTTAGGGCAGAGTGCTGCAGGACCGTCCCCAGGGGCTGGAGAGAGAACAGGCAGCCTGCGGAGGGGCCCTCCGCTCAGCCTCCCACTTACCAAACGCGCTGCGGTAGGCTGCACTGTTGATCTTGATACCGTTGCAGACAATCACCAGATTGGCGTCCACCTCCGTGCCTTTGTCCGTCTGCACCTTGATGCATTCGCAATGCTTGTTGACAGGCAGCGCCTCCAGGTTGCTCACCCGCTCACCTGTCAGGGGAGGCTCGTTGACCAGGAGGCTGGCAGAGGGCAGGTGTGTCTCCAAAGCTGAGGCCCAAGCCAGGGCTGGCCTAACAGCCGGACACCAGTGCGCTCTGCAGCCCTGAGAAGCAACAGCGGGACATCTGGTCCCAAGGGACCCAAGGAGAGGCAAGTTCCAAGAAGTAACTTGGGAAAGTGAGGTTGAGTCTCCCAAGAGGTTCTCCGAAAAGTTATTTGAGGAAACCACCTCCGTGAATGTGCACTCCACTAGCCCAACCAGGCAGGACGAGCCCTCCAGGCTTTTCCCCGTCAGGGACAAGGGAAGTCGAGGGGTCAACTGTCCTTGCTGCCTGGAGGAGGGCTGTACAGCCACTTCCATGAAGCCCAGGAGCCAGGAGGGCTCTCATGAAGCAGACACCTCACCCTCCCAGCAAAAGGTGAGAGGGTCGGGCAGTGAACTGGGGGAATCACACCCCCAGAACAAGAGCCCCACCCTAACATGCTGGGTAGATCTCTTCCCTCCTGCTCTGGACAAAAGCCGTGCTCTTCACCACCCTCAAAAAGTGAAAGTGTTAGTCGCTTAGTCGTGTCTGACTCTTTGCGACCCCATGGACTGTAGCCCACCAGACTTCCTCTGTCCATAGAATTCTCCAGGCAAGAATACTGGAGTGGGTTGCTGTTCCCTTCTCCAGGGGATCTTCCCAATCCAGGGATCGAACCTGGGTCTAGATTCTTTACCATCTGGTCACAGGGAAGTCCCACCATCCTCAAAATACAAACCAAAAACACCTCTTCCCTCCACCAAAGAGATATCATAATTCAGGTGGAATATTTTATGTGATTTTTAAACCATTCAACAAAAGGGTCCCACCTGTACTCCATCCAAAGCAACATCCAGGACAGTGCTGCTTCCATGACACACAAGTCTGTCAGGACCGGGGCCTCAGCCCTGCCCAGACACACCTTCAGGAGAACAATGGGCTAAACGGGCACTGAACAGAGAGCCTGGGCTGAGCATGGCCACCCTCACTCGGACTGTGGGCAGAGACCAAGCCTCTGCCGGGGAGAAGGACCGGGCGGGGGGGGGGGGGTGGTGGAATATTTTATGTGATTTTTAAACCATTCAACAAAAGGGTCCCACCTGTACTCCATCCAAAGCAACATCCAGGACAGTGCTGCTTCCATGACACACAAGTCTGTCAGGACCGGGGCCTCAGCCCTGCCCAGACACACCTTCAGGAGAACAATGGGCTAAACGGGCACTGAACAGAGAGCCTGGGCTGAGCATGGCCACCCTCACTCGGACTGTGGGCAGAGACCAAGCCTCTGCCAGGGAGAGGGCTGGGCAGCAGGGGCCTTGCACGTACTCAGCAGCAGCTGCACGCCTTTCCGGAGCAGAATCTCCTTCACTTCCTGCCGGACACAGGGCAGGAGCTCTGTGTCTGCGAGGGCCATCTGGGAGTGAATGAGAGTGACCTGGGGGCAAAGAAAAAACAGAGTCTCCCACTCACACAAAGAGGCCCGAAAACATAGCAGCGCTTCTCCCCCACCTCCTCCCAACTTCCAGTTTACAGGTGAGGAATCTGAGGCCCCAGAGAAGTAAGTGGCCCACTGGCAGACCAGTTATAAGACAGTAAAGAATCTGCCTGCTATGCAGGAGACCCGGGTTCGATCTCTGGGTCAGGAAGGTTCCCTGGAGAAGGAAATGGCTACCCAGTCCAGTATTCTTGCCTGGAGAATCCCATGGACAGAAGAGCCCAGCGGGCTACATTCCATGGCGTCGCACAGAGTTGGACACAACTGAACGACTAACACTTTCACTTTCAGACCAGTTAATGGTGAACTGGGCTGGAACCCATATCTCCCAGACTAGAATTCTTTCAGATGTGCCAATGCTTCTTGACACATACCTCACCGAGAGCCAGGTGGAAAATGATTTTCAAGCATCCTTGGACACTTACACAGTCTCTGTGTAAGCCATTGACACCCTGTAAATCAGGCTGACATTTACCCTAAAGCTGGTTCTAAAACTGGTGCTTCCAGGCCTGTCTACTTGCTGCCTGGGTCAGTGCAGGCAGCCTGTAGAGATGTTCAGAGCTTGGACTTCGAAATCAACTGCCTGGGTTGAAATCCCATCTCAGATATCCACTCAGACACCTCCCAAAGACTTCGTAAGGTGGACAGTCCCACACAGAGGAATTTTGTAAGGATGAAATGTAAGTAGAAAGTACATAGCTCAGCACATGTTCGTGTGTACTCAAGTCATGTCTTCTTGGGTCCCTATGGACTGTAGCCCACCAGGCCCCTCTGTCCATGGGATTTCCCAGACAAGAATACTGGAGCAGGTTGTCATTTCTGTCTCAAAAGGATCTTCCTGACCCAAGGATTGAACCCGCATCTCCTGCATTGGCAGGTGGGTTCTTTACTGCTGAGCCACCTGGGAAGCCCCAACTCAGCACATACTGACTCCTTAATAAAGGGTAACTACTATTACTCTTACCTGTCTACTAATTATAAACATACAAGAATTATACTGAGTTATTTACTACTTCAGACCAGTCTCTACCCCATAAATCAAAATTAATCAACATCTACATCCATCACTCATAATAATTTCCAATAAATCATCAGAAAATAGCCATGTAATTAAATTAGCCTATATTGATCTTACTTTTCAAAACCAACTTGCCTTTCTCTAGGGAAAAAGAACCAGCCACAGGCTCCACGTGGCTCCCAGAAGCTGATCTGGCATCAGCTACAGGCAAGCTCTTGCCTCATGGATCCATAATTGGTGATCATCACTCAGCCCTAGGCTGAGCATTTATAGCCTGCTCCCTTTGTCTCCAAGATGCCAGCAAGATGCCTCTATGCCTCCACAAATGGGAGCAGGGCCACCTTCTCGCAGGCAGAAAGCAGTGCCGGCCAGTCCTTCCCCAGCAGGGGCTGTGAGGGGTGTGCTGCAGGGTCCCCCTATCTGTCCAGGGAGAAGACTACTATCTCTTATCCAGAAAAAAGTGTGTTAGTCATTCAGTTATGTCTCACTCTTTTGCAACCCCATGGACTATAGCCTGCCAGTCTCCTCTGTCCCTGGGATTCTCCAGGCAAGAATACTGGAGTGGGTTGCCGTTTCCTCCTCAGGGAATCTTCCTGACCCAGGGATCAAACCCAGGTCTGCTGCATTGCATTGCAGGCAGATTCTTTATCGTCTGAGCCACCAGGGAAACTCATCTCTTACCCAGACAAAACACCAATGAGGGAATCTTTGACCAAGCTGGTTGTCAGCAAAAAGAGGTAATCAAAGTTTTTATCACAAAGGAGAAATTGCTGCAGGGCACACACTTTTTGTAATGTTTTCCCCTTGGGCTTCATCCCCCAGGTTGGCCTAGAGGGCAGAACCCCTCACTGAACGAGGGCACACCCTAGCTCTTCAGGAAGAATTCCCAGCAGAATGGGACTTTAGGGGGGCCCCAGTACAGACAACAGGAGATGGGAAACACATGCTCCCACTTTATGTTAATGGGACTCCCTTCCCAGGCCCTGAGCAAATTCTGACGTTCGTTAGACAAAAAAGAAGCCCACTTTTGGGAGTTCAAACCCAAGGTCACTGGCCTACCTCTTTCTGGGGGTATTCCGTTTTAATCTCTGCTGCCATCTCCACTCCTGCAGAGCCTCCTCCCACCATCACAATGGACTGTGAGCGCTGGACCTGGAGGAGCAGGAAACGTAAGCACACCCTCAAGTCCACCCCACCTCTGGGCCCAGACTAGGAAGTGGGTACCTTGACCAAGGAAGCATAGAGAACCCTTCCCAAGTTCAGGGTCCAAATAACCTTCCTGGGGGTCAGGCTCTTGCTGAGTGTCTCCCTGCATTTCTTACTAAGCTCTCACTACCTGCCCACCTTGCAGATGAGCGGATCTGCCTGAGTTCATAGGCTAGGTTCTTAACCTCAAGACTAACGTCTGCTCATGACTATGCGAGAAGTTCCCCAGGCCTCTCAGTGGCTTTGCAGAGAAGGAAAGGCCTGACCTCAGTCACACGGCTGCATGACCTTCTCCAGGTCCCCACGCCTCATCTATTCAGTGGGGACAGACCCGTTCCACCCACCTCTCAGGATCCCCATGAGAACCAAGAGCATGGATCCAAGCCCCCTCTGTAAAAATATGCCCTGTGCAAACAGGAGCCAATGGCTACATGAGCAGGTCTAGATGCCCATGTCCAAACTTCACGACAGGTGCAAAGGTCTTCTCCCAGGAGCCTCTTTCTGGTAACTCTGCATCTTTGCAACCCCAGACACCTCCTGGCGGCTCCCTGCTGCAGCCCCAGGTGTCTCACAGCTGTTTCACTCTGCAGCCCTCCCCTCCACTCCAGCTCTGTCCTCAATCCCTGCCCCTGGCAGTGGGCAGCTCACCTGCGTCACCATGTCCTCATAGGCCTGGATGGCCATCTGCTGGCTGGAAACCTGGTTAAACTTGCCTGGGAAGAGCCCAGTGCTGCCCGTGGCCAGGATGAGATGTGAAAAGGGTAGGGCCTGGGAGGAGCAAGGAAAAAAAAAAAGGTGAGGGTAGCGCCTGGGCTTCTGCATCCAACCCCAGGCTCCACCAGGCAAAAAACTATTTCTGGGGAATAAGTAGGATTCTAGCTTCCAATGTGGAGTTAGTCTAGAATCTCCCTATTATTTCATTTATTCTAGAAGAAACTTCCACCATCCTGGCTGAAAGAAGAAAAATAAAAAGGGAAGAAAATCCCTTGGGCTGGCCAAAAAGTTCATTCATTCGGCTTTTTCCATAAGATGTTACAGATATAAAATTGACAAAGGCAGAGCGGCTCTGATGGGAGGGAGACTGGAGGATCTGTATCCCACTCAGCCCGCCACTTCCCCATGGAGGCCTGAGATGCCCTCAGGGACCCAAAACCACAGGATAAGGAGGTTTTCTATCATCATGCCAAGCAGAGGTTCTATAGTCTTAAAATTGATTCACAAGAAACCACACACTCATTAAAGACAGGAATTGGAGCCCCTTTGTCCAACCCCCACTTAGCTTTGACTAGAGCAGAGGGCCAGGCTGGAGGGGACCCTCCAGTGGGTGGGCAGGTGGTGGCTCACTGACAGATTTCTGGTCCCTTGGGGATCCACCAAGCACTGAACTTACGCCATGCTGAGGAGCACTAATTCCAGGAGGAAACCTCTGCACCCCTCCCCCACTGGGTGATGTGGGATTGTGGCACCCACCCTTTGATTCCAGACAGCGAGGGGGCCTCTGGGCTGGGCAAAAAAAACTGCCTGGGTCCACATGCTGGTGGAGTCTTTCCAGCTGTGGGGTCTTGGGCAAGCCTCTTAAGGTTGGGGTGCACCTCCCTCCCAGGGTCACAGTGGGCATTAAAGGAGAACGCATGAGGCCTCAGACAGTGCCTGGCATGCAGGGAGGGCTCCAAAAATGTCTGTACCACTATCCTGTGGCCGCTGGGGTCTGGCCTCGGCTCAGGAGGCATCTGCTACCTTACGGGCACAGGGAAGGGATGGGGGCGCCTCCTCCCTGAGGAGAGCAGCCCAGGTGTCCTCCCACCGGCAACCACACCCCTGGGGCCTCCTGCAGTCTGCGAAGAATGGCCCGCCCCGCTGGACCCACCTGGCCGTCCTCCAGCAGCACCGTCTGATTCTTCAGGTCTATCTCGACCACCAGGCCCTGCCTGAAGTTTTCCTTGAAGGTCACCGAGTAGGAAATGAATGTCTTTTTGGCAAACCCTGGGGAATGGATAGAAAGGAGGTTGCAGTATAAAGCTGGGCTGTCCACAGGAGGCCAGAATAACCCAGAACCCGTCCTGAGCTGCATGCCAACAGTGACACTGCTGGTCAAACGACCCCTGGGTAGCCACTACACCCTAAAGCAGCACCCAGTCTGAGCCCCGGGTCCTCAAGGAAGCTCACACTCTGACTTCTGGGGCCTTCATGTGGTAGCTGCTTAAGGGCAGGGACTTAAGATTTCCCAGAACTTGTCAATGGTGGAATTTAGGCACCTTGCTGTAAAGGGAGAAAACCACCCTCTGACCCACGGTGGTGAATTAGCCACTGTCACAAAGAAAGCCCCAGAGAGGGGCCCCTTACCACTCTCCACGGAGGCCCGGAGGGCTGCCACGTTGTGGTGGAAGGAGTCCTTCATGTCCACCAGCACAAAAGGGATGTTCAGTGCCTGCAGCTGGCTGGGGCAGCGATGCCACCAAAGCCCCCGCCCACAATCACAACTTGCACGGCACCCGCGTCCATCGAGACCTGGGACCCCATCTCGGACCAGGCACTACTGGGATAGGAGGAGAGACCACATCAGATTTCGGTGGGGCTCAAGGTTGAGAAGGCAGAGGTGGGCTCACAGCAAAAAAGGCCTCAAATGCCGAGACTTGATCTTCTGAAAGCATGCAATCACCTTTCAATGAAACTCCAATTTTTGTAAAATTTGAATTAAATTCCAAAGGAACAAGGGG
Source organism: Aepyceros melampus (assembly GCA_006408695.1). Classification (NCBI taxonomy): domain Eukaryota; kingdom Metazoa; phylum Chordata; class Mammalia; order Artiodactyla; family Bovidae; genus Aepyceros; species Aepyceros melampus. Next base: position 63,215 of record SJXQ01012574.1, read on the forward strand.
TATCCTAATTCCATCTCATCCCCCCAGCCCCCCAGTTCCCTTCTCCAAGGCATCTACTGTTACCAAGTTTATATGAATCCTTCCGGAAATATTCTGTGCACCTGGAGTCATGATTATTTTTTTTTGCACACGTTAAACAACTATTTTGCACTTATTTTCACTCATTATTCATTCAGTCAATAATATAAATTAATGAACCTCTTGCTCTTTGATGTGTTCTGTGCAGTGGATGCCATAGTCAGAGACAGACAGAAAGATAAGGCTTAGCCCTTTTAAAGGGAAGATTTCAAACTCAAAGGGCCAGGGCATTATGTGGGAAGCTGGGTGGGTAAACAGTACCAAGGAACAGTGGGTGTGCCTCTGCGGAGCTGGTGAGCAGAGGCCACATTAAAGGAACAAACAGAATTCTTTAAGGAGCGCGCTAAGCAGACAGTGACCAGATTCCACCCAGCTCACAGGTCACCAGCTTCAGCCCCAGGTCTAAGGAGATCAGTTAGCCGGTAAGACAACCAGCCTATAAAATAGGCTGCGGTGTGAGGCTATGAGAGTGGGGTCAGGAGGAGGGGGCTGCTGGAACAGAGAAGGTGCAAAGGCACTGCTGGGTGACATCCCCCAGGAAAGAGGGGGCAGGAGGGAAGCTCTGCTGAGAGAAGAAACAGTGCTGGTTAAGGACCAGGACGGAAGTCTGCAGGTGAGAAAGAGGCTGGAGAAGCGCTGATCATGAGGGCTCCAGGGAGAGCGGCAGGTATGCAAGGTCCTGCTTGATGTCCAGGAAAAGGGACCTGCAATCAAAGAGAGCGTCTGCAAGGAAAGAGGGCCAGATCTGCAGGCCAAGTGTGGCCCAGGCTCACACACACACGAATGAGCACAGCAAGGAGGAGTGGAGAGGAAGCAGACAAACAGCAAGCTGCCAAAAAGCGAGGCAGAAGCACCTTCCGGCCCACCTTGCACCCTCAGGCAGCACTGCAGGCAACTGGAAGGCCACCACTCTGCCCCACATCGTCCGTGTGGTCTGGGGCACAACACCTCCCCTCTCTGGGCCTTCATTTACCCTCCGTAATGGGAGGGGCCAGCCCGCAATGTCCTTGAACAGTAGCTTTCCAAGACACGGTGGTCCTCAGATCTTCTCACACTTATAGGGGCAGCTTATGGTTGGACCTCCAGGCACTGTTGCCATTGGTATTCAAATACACACTAATTTCTCTTCTGGGGAAGTAAAAACCTGGGTGAGGGAGGGCAGATCTGGCATAGGAGATTGGAGGGATTTTTAACTTTGCCTTTCATTGACTAAATGGTCCTCAATGTGTTGAAATTTATGCATTCTGCCATTCTTTTTAATTATGATTTTTTTAAATTGGAGAAGAAATATCAATAACCTCAGATATGCAGATGACACCACCTTATGGCAGAAAGCAAAGAACCAAAGAGCCTCTTGATGAAAGTGAAAGAGGAGAGTGAAAAAGTTGGCTTAAAGCTCAACATTCAGAAAACAAAGATCATGGCATCTGGTCCCATCACTTCATGGCAAATAGATGGGGAAACAGTGGCTGACTTTAATTTTGGGGGCTTCAAAATCACTGCAGATGGTGATTGCAGTCATGAAATTAAAAGACGCTTACTCCTTGGAAGGAAAGTTTTGACTAATCTAGACAGCATATTAAAAAGCAGAGACATTACTTTGCCAGCAAAGGTCCATCTATCTAGTCAAGGCTATGGTTTTTCCAGTGGTCATGTATGGATGTGAGAGTTGGACTGTGAAGAAGGCTGAGGCCGAAGAATTGATGCTTTTGAACTGTGGTGTTGGAGAAGACTCTTGAGAGTCCCTTGGACTGCAAGGAGATCCAACCAGTCCATTCTGAAGGAGACCAGTCCTGGTGTTCATTGGAAGAACTGATGCTAAAGATGAAACTCCAATAGTTTGGCCACCTGATGCGAAGAGCTAACTCATTTGAAAAGACCCTGATGCTGGGAAAGATTGAGGGCAGGAGGAGAAGGGGAACAACAGAGGATAAGATGGTTGGATGGCATCACTGACTCAATGGACATGAGTGTGGGTAAACTGCGGGAGTTGGTGATGGACAGGGAGGCCTGGCATGTTGCAGTTCATAGGGTCGCAAAGAGTCAGACACAAGTGACTGAACTGAACTGAATTGCTTTATAATATTTTATTGGCCTCTGCCATATGTCAACATGAATCAGTTTTACAAGTGAGAAACTGACAAGGCTCGGACCAAAACAAGCCCCCCAACAGGTATTGTCACCTTCACGGTCCCAGGCCCTCAGAAAGGTTGTCCAGATATAGCCCGAGGAGTGTTCATCAGGCTGAATCTGCCAACTGGGCCAGGACCCAAGAGGACCCCAGGGACCAGCCAGGGACAGAAGCAGACACCAGGAGCTGAACAGGGCCAGGCAGGCTATGGGAGGGGTACATTTCACCTGCCCTCTTCAACATGGCCCCCCTCTGTGCCAGCCTGCCCTTGGGGCCAGCAGCCAGTGAAGAGTTCAGAGAACCACCCAGAGAGCTCTGCTTCCCAAGCCAGGGGGTCACAGGACTAAGAGAGGCTACCTACCAGCTTGCTGGGGAGAGGAGTCCACCATGGGCCACCCAGGGAAGCTTGAGGTGGAGCCTTGAGAAACAGCTGGAGCCAGGGGCCTTCATCACAGAGGAAACAGCTTGGGCCAAGAATCCAGTGGCAGAAAGGGAGGGGGTGTGAAGGGTTCAAGGAACAGTTTTGGGCAGCCAGGAAGGCAGGTGATGGGGCCAGCACACACAGAGGACTGTCATGTCAGGCAGTGTCTGGACCTACAGGCTGCCCTGAGGCCCTCACAGGGAAGAAAGCCCCGTGAGCCCAGCACAGGTTGGACGTGCAGTGGGTTAGTCAAACAAGTTGAACTCCTGCTCCCTCAATGCCCCCAGGATCATTAACTGGTTCCCCGGAGGGCAAACCCTGGCCTCACCCAACTAGGCACAGCCCTAGCTGAACCGATTGTCTAGCTGTCCAGGTGCAGAGAGTGGGGCCTAAGCACACACCCAGGTCCAGGAAGGGCTGCCTAGCCAGGCTGGGGAGAGGAGGCGTTTCTTAGCCACAAGCTGCCTGAGGCCCTTCTCCTGGAATCCGCCCTTCTCTCTCTTTTCCATGAAAAGTTTGTTCATGATTCATTTGCACCCACAGATTATACAAGACCAAGAGAGAACCATAACATAAACTATGGTCTGTGGGTGATTATGTCAATGTAGGTTCATCACATGTGACAATTGGAGCACTCTGGTGAGTGATGTCAATAATGGAAGAGGCTATGCATGTGTCGGATAGAAAGCGTATTGAAAATTTCTATGCCTTCCGCTCAGTTTTTCTGTGAACCTATGACTACTCTGGATTTCCCTGGTGGCTCAGAGGTTAAAGCGTCTGCCTCCAATGCGGGAGACCCGGGTTCGATCCCTGGGTCAGGAAGATCCCCTGGAGAAGGAAATGGCAACCCACTCCAGTATTCTTGCTTGGAGAATCTCATGGACTGAGGAGCCTGGTGGGCTGCAGTCCATGGGGTCACAAAGAGTCGGACACGACTGAGTGACTTTACTTACTTACTTATGACTACTCTAAAAACATCATAAAGTCTTTAAAAAAAAAAGCTTGTCCATGAAAAAGTTAGACAATAGAACAGCACATAAAGCCTGATCTCATTTGTGGACCACCAAGCACAGCGGGCATCCACTGAGCTTTCAGCAACATCTTTGCATTCAGTAGCGGGGATTCCTCTTCATTTTGGCAAGCACTTCAGGAACTTGCCGAAGATTAATCCTCGGCAGTTTGACACATCTGCACTCTAAACCTAAATGCTAATAGTGCTTGCCAGATGATGTTTTTACTTTCTTCTTTGAGCTTTTTCCCTTTTTTTTTTTTTTAGTATTGTTTGAATATTTTTAAGTGAGTATGCCACTTTACAGAAATAATAACGTTTTAAAGACAGAGCAGATCTCCTACTGCCTAATTTTCTAAATTGAGATATTTGGGGAATTTCTCTGGCAGTCCAGTGGTAGGACTCTGCACTTTCACTGCCGAGGGCCCAGATGCAATCCCTGCTCAGGGAACTGAGATTCCGTTAGCCATGCGGTGCAGTGAGATGTTTTTCATACATTATGAAATTCACTATCTTAGAGTGTACAACCCAGTGGATTCTAGTACATTCGTAAAGTTGTACAACCATCACCACAATCTAATACCAGGACATGTTCATCACTACTCCCCCTAAAAAGACTCTATATCCATTAGCGTTCGTTTCTCGTTCCTTCCTCCTTCCAACCCCTGCAATCATTACTCTTTCTGTCACTATAGAAGTGCCTACTCCATACCTTTTGCTTCTGGTTTCTTTTGCCTAGCATGATATTTTCAATATTCATCCAAGCTGTTACTTGCATCAGTATTTCATTTTTTTTTGGCTGAGTAATATTCTATTGTATGGAGATAGCACACTGTGTTTATCCTTTGGTCCACTGATGGACATCTGGGTTGTTTCCCCCTCTTGGCTAAAATGAATAATGCTGCTATGAATGTATAACTCTTTGCATGAACAAAAAAATTCTCTTGAGTATATACCTGTGAGTGGAATTGCTGGGTCCCATGGTAACTCTAGACTTCACTTTTTGAGGAACTGCAAACCCACCATCTGATTTTACTGATCATCAAGCCAAGAGAATGAGCACAGAGGATCTTAACTGAATCTTCCCAGATGCAGAAACGTCAGCATAAAAGAAGGTCCAAGAGAACAAATCCTAACTGTCCAGCAACTCTTAAGCAATGCTATCTTTGCCCCTTCCCCAACACACACACTCAGATTTCTCAGTAAATCCTGTTTCCTCTGCCAAGGACACTCAGCCTGATCCCAAAGGGACTCTTCTCTAATAAAACAAAGGGCTTTTAGAAATCAACTGAAAAACAAGGAAGTTACATTTAGGCCAAAGCTGTGAAGAGGTCATGCCTCAGAAGACACACAGCGGGAACCATGTGGGCTCTGATCAAAGGGTGGATATCACCCCAGAATTGTTTCATAGAGATGACAAATAAAACCAACCGCTTTCTAGAGCTCACTGGTTATGCCCAAGGTAGATTCCATAGCCATTTCCAGAGTGGCTGACCTGGATGAGAGGGCCTAGCGTGCGTGTGTGCATGCATGCTAAGTTGCTTCAGTCATGTCTGACTCTTTGCGACTCCATGGACTGTAGCCTGCCAAGTTCCTCTGTCCAGGGAGTTCTCCAGGCAAGAATACTGGAGTGGGTTGCCATTTCCTTTTCCAGGGGACCTTCCTGACCCAGGGATCGAACCTGGGTCTCCTGCATTGCAGGTGGATTCTTTACCACTGAGCCACCGGGGAGGATCTGAAAGGGCCTAGAGAGTCACTCAAAACACCATAAACATACCCCTCCCCACAGGGGAAGGCAAAGGGGTGAATGGCCTCCCTCACTGGACACCAGGAACCAGGCTGAGAGTGGGCACTCCACAGCCAGCTCCTCAGGAAACATATGCAGAACAAAACCCCCAAAGACCAGTTTCCGAAAGGGACTCAAAGTCTGAAGAAGGGGTTGTCGTTTCATGTCCCAGGAGAGGGCATTTTTGGACAGACAGTTTCCTTCATGTGTCATATAGCCTCTGGTGCCAAAACCCAGGCCACACAACTTGTACAGTCTCCTGGGAGCCAGTCACTTTGTGGTTCCCTTGACATCCCCACAGTCTGTGCCTGGACCCTGGCTTCCTCATTTCACCACCAGACACAGAGATCAGGCTGGCCTGGAGCATACCTGCTCTGCCCAGCTCCTCACTTACCTGATGGATCGTCCTGAGCAAAGACCCATCCAGCTGGGCTCATCTCCCTCTCTGAAATGGACCCTCCAAATGGGAGGTTACCGACTGCACTCCTTGGAGGCCTCTGAGAGCTCTGGGCACTTACATACCCAAGGAGGCCTCACTGGTGTTTTAACATGTTTACATATTTTGAACACAAGGTGCACAGCTAGGACACGTGGAAGCCCCTTCCCAAACCAAGTCGGAACCTCTGCCCTGTGCCTGCCCTGCTGTGGGACCATCAACCCCCAAGCGCCTTGCCTCTCCCAGTCTCACGGTGCAATCAAGGGGCAGAGAGAGTGTAACCAGAGGGGAAAGGCAGGGTATATTTAATGGGTGCTTTGAAAGAAAAATGCCAGACATCAGGCACCGAAAGCAGCTCCTGCTGGATCAGGAGTTCCGGGACCCCGCCGGCGAATCCGAGTTACTTGAGTCACCCCTGGCCTTAGTTTCCGGGAAAGCTGGAGCTCCGTGGAGAAGCGGACCTCCCAGTGCACCCCGGAGCCTGTGGGCACTGGGTAACCCCCGCATTTTCCTCCTGACCCCGAGGCTTTGCTCCTGCCTTGTGACACCGGCTGCAGTCCGCCCACGGCGGCTTCCACCGTCTAGCCGCGACCCTCGGAGCCCCGCCGGGATAGAGGTCGGGGGAGGGTGTCTGTCTTACTTGGGAAGACTCAGCACGGATCTCCAGGGTTGGGTGTGAACGGAGTGACAGGCAACTTTGCTCCATCCTCGCTGGAGCGAACTTCCCCCTTGACTTCTGGGGGACCTGGGGGGCGGTGCGGGCCTGAACCCCGCTTCCCATACAGATCGCCCTCTCCTCCCAAGACCACAGCGGGCGCCCCGGCCCCCGACGCTGCTCCGCGCATCTGGGGGCCCAGCAGGCGCGGGGGTCCCGCGGAGCCCGCCCGGCCCGCCCCTCACCTGCCGGCGGCCTCCCGCCGCTCCCGCTCCCGCCAGCAGCTCGCGTTGTCGCCGCCCGGCCCGAGGCCCCGCCCGGGCCGGCGTGACTCGGCGCGGCCGCCCTCCAGCCTGGGCTATGCCCCGGCGGCCCCCCGGGGAACTGCAGCCGCCCGGGAGTCGACCGCCTCAGCCGTGTGCCCTTGACCCCCTGCGGCCGAGGCCGCCGCGCTGCGCCGGCCCGCTTCCCTGCCGGACCCCCACCAGTCGCCGTTCCTTGGAACACTGGCTCCGACGCGGGCGTGGGACCTCGGCGGCGCGGATCACCAGCCTTCTGCCTCCGCTCAGGTAACAAGCTGAGCACCTAATCCATGTCTGGAATTGTGCTAGGCGCGCGGGGAGGGGGCGAGGGGCTGTAAAATGTAGAACAAGACAGGTATGGTTTCTGCTTTCCTCGAGGTTGATAGTCTGGGAAAGATACTACACTGGAAAAAAAAAAAATATATATATATATATATATAGTGATATATAGTGATATATATATCACTAATTGCAGTAAGAAAAATTGGGGGCCAAAGAAGGGTGCCAAGGCCTCTCTCCAAGGATAAGTTAGCCCTGGGCAGAGAGGAGGCAAGTGTACTCTGGGTGTGCAAAGACCGAGGCAGGGTAAAGAACTGCCAATCGCAGCGCTGCAGGGGAGGTTGGGGACAGAGCAGCCCAGCGTGGCAGGACGGCACAAGCCTCCAGGCCCTGGTGAAGGCTGTCCAGAGCAATGGGGAGCCCCTGCTGGGTTAGTTTGTTGGGTCTGTTGTTTGGTGGTTTTTTGTTTTGTTTTGTTTTGTTTTTTTGTGGGAGGTGGGGAGGGATTGTTTTGGTTTTGGTTTAGTTTTGGTCACAGCATGAGGGATGTCAGTTCCCTAATCAGGAATCAAACCCATGCCCCTGCAGTGGGAGCGTGGAGACCTAACCACTGGACCACCAGGGAAGTCCCACTGCTGGGTTTAAGCAGAAGAGTGAGGTCTGAGTTATGTTGGAGGGTGAAAAGATGGGGGAATGGAGGGCTGCCTGAAACTAGGGGAACTAGGAGGAGGAGAGTCCAGGGGGAAGAAGAAAGCGGTTAGACTCTGTCAAGAAATATACTGATGCAAACTGGAGGTAGGATCGGCCAATTCGGTGACAGATAAGCCATCTTCTGGAGAAGGAAATCGCAACCCACTCCAGTGTTCCTTCCCAGAGAATCTCACAGACAGAGGAGCCTGGCAGGCCATAGTCCACGGGGTTGCCAAGAGTCAGACATGACTTAGCGAAACGGCAATGCCACCTTCATCTATTTAATGCAAATATTAGCACTAACACGAAGCACTGTAGAAGAGTTAATGGAAATAAACATAAAGAAAAGGTTCAGTGAGATCTTTTGTGTGAAGTGTATTAGTATGTTGCCTGGCACGCAGCAGCAGAGTACAGAGCAGCTGTTTATTACAGCTCTTTGCTATAAGGAAATTAGGTTGCCCAAGGCTATGACGCAGAACATTGGCAGCTTCCTCTCTCCCAGCCCGGTGCTCTTTTGAATAGTGCCCTTTATTGCCTTGGTTTTCATGACTGTTTATGCTAGAAGTAAGCATTTCTGTACCTTTTCCAAAAGCTGTGGTCAGAGGTCTTGTTTTCAATACCCCTGGCATAGGGAGTGTTGAGAGCAATTCCATCTTGAAGATGCTGGTGCCCAGAGTCATCTCAAGGTGGAGAAGGAGCTGGCATCTTCCCATGAACATCCCGTGCTCATCATTAGCCTACACACCTCAGGCTGCATCTGCTGGTCCTTTGGAATCCTCCCATCTCCTCCCATCCAGCTGGCGCCCTGCCCAGTGAGAACATGAGCTGAAGAACAGAACACAGTCAGAGGCACAGGAGTCTGCACCTCCTCCTCTCAGGCCTTGAGGTCACAGAAGAGCAACCGTGCCAGCGTGTGGGGCACACAGAGCCCATAAGCCCTGCTTATCCCACCCCTGCCTCTCAGGGATGCATCAGAGAGTCCCGAGTTGGCTTTGATGTTCTGGGCGCAGTGAGCCTTCATTTGTCTTGGGCTTTGCAAACTTCCAAAGCTTGTATCTCCTCGTAGGCCTCCTAAAATCCCTAGAGGAAAGTGGTGTGTGTGTGTGTGTGTGTGTGTGTGTGTGTGTGTGTTTATGGTGTGGGCATGCACACAGTCATGCCCAACTCTTTTGAACCCAATGGACTGTAGCCTGCCAGGCTCCTCTGTCCATGAGGATTCTCCAGGCAAGAATACTGGAGTGGATTACCATTTCCTACTCCAGGGGATCTTCCTGACCTGGGGATCAAACCTATGTCCCTGTGTCTCCTACGTGGCGGGCAGGTTCTTTACCACTAGCACCACCTGGGAAGGTCTAGAGGAAAGTGGGGTGGGGTGGGGGGTTGTTAAACTCTGACACTGAGGATAACAACCACCACTGACTAGCTCTTTGGGGCAGAGTCCCGGCTTTGCTGGACTTTGAGTCCCCAGCATCTGGCACTGACCCCAGCACTTGGTTCCCTCAGAGTTCACTAATGTTTGCTTAAATGATTTAAAAAATATATTTCTTTATTTGGCTACACTAGGGCTTAGTTGTGGCCTGCGGGCTCTTTTGCTGTGGTGCACACACTCCTTAGTTATGGAACTCATGCTCAGTAGTTCTGGTGCACAGGCTTAGTTTCTCTGAGGTATATGTGGGATCTTAGTTCCCCAGCCAGAAATTGAACCCAAGTCCCTGCATTGCAAGGCAAATTCTTAACCTCTAGACCACCAGGGAAGTCCCTGCTTAAATGATTTTTTTAAATTAAGATATAATTCACATACCATAAAATTCACTTTTAAAACGTAAAACAATGGGGTGAAGGCTATGCAATCCTTACCGTTATCTAACTCCAGGATATTCCATCGTTTAGTTGCTAAGTCATTTCTGAGGTCTGGGGTCATGTCTCGACCCCATGGACTGAGGCCTGCCAGGTTCCTCTGTCCATGGAATTCTCCAGGCAGGAATACTGGAGTGAGTTGCCATTTCCTTCTCCAGGGGATCTTCCAAACCGAGGAATCAAACCCGGGTCTCCTGCATTACAGGCAGATTCTTTACCTACTAAGCTATGAGGGAAGCCCAAAATGTTAGTTGCTCACTCGTGTCTGACTCTTTGTGACCCCAAGGACCCATAGCTGTCCTGGGATTCTCCAGGCAAGAATACTGGAGTGGGTTGCCATGCCCTTCTCCAGGGGATATTCCTGACCCAGGGACTGAACCCACGTCTCCTGCACTGCAGGTGGATTCTTTACTGTCTGAGCCACCAGGGAAGCCCAGGATATTTGCATCACTCCAGAAAGAAACCCCATACTCAATGAGCAGTCCCTCTCCACTCCTGCCTCCATCTGGCCCCTGATAACCAGAATCATTCATATCTGATGAAACAACCCTACCAGTACTCCTAGAAACATAGTAACTAATATTTGTTGAACACAAACTAAGTGCTTTGAATAGCTTCTCAAATTTACTTTACACGTGGGTCCTCCAAGGTATGTCTTACTCATCTCCACTTCACAGATGAGGAAACTGAAACTCAAGCTAATAAATCAGCAAAATCACATAGTTAGTAAAGGAGAAGAGCTGGGTCTTGACCCTAAAATCAGGGCATTATCGCTAAAGGAGCCAGAGGTCACTGAGCAGGCATAGGAGACTCAATGGTGAGTCACACGGGCATCAGAAGTTCACTGGGCACATGCCCCGGCATGGTGGGAAACAGCCTGCCTGGGGCAGGGACACAGCCCTGGGGCTTGGGAAGGTCAAGGAGAGTTTTGTGGAAGGACTGGACCGATCCAGGTGAAGTGGATTCTAATCGGCAGGGTACAAGGAGAGGACTTATTAAAATTGCAGCACAAACATGAACCTGGGAGGGAGGAGAGAGGCATGCAGTGGCCCATGCTGGGTTTGGGGCATGGCTTGCAGAGCTGGTATGGCCCGTCACCCAGGAAAACTAGGGAAAGTGTCACTGTCACTCAACACCTTCTTGGCAACCAGGGAACATCTTGATTCAAGAGAGGGGAGGGGGTCCCAGTGGAACCTTCTTGTCCCCACATCACTCCTCTCTTCCCACTCAACAGTGTACATATCTTTGGCGCTGAAAATCGAGGCTCCTTGCCTAACAAGGGACTTCTGTCTTTGAATTTCCAGGTGCCGGAACAATTCAGATCCCTAACGTCGGTAGTTCTATGGAACCTTAATGATTAGTAGAGGAACTTCCCTGGCAGCCCAGTGGTTAAGAGTGTGAGCTCCCAATGCCAGGGACACGGATTCAATCCCTGATCAGGGAACTGAGATCCTGCATGTTGCATAGCACTGCCAAAATAGTTAGAAAAAAGTGAAAGATGGGAACCTTGAATTAAAAAAAAAATAATAATAATAGTAGGAACATCAGGCAGGTTGTCTAATATCCCAGAACCTAAGAGGAGGACACACTGCTGGCTCTCAGCAAGGCCTGAAGGCGTACATTCCGTGACAGCAACAGGTGTCTCTACTGCTGGCTCCCAGGGCTGGGAGGAGCGCCACGGTACTGGGATCAACTCACGGGCCCAGAGAAACAGAAGCGGTATTCCCACTTGAGGAAGGGACAACTCTTAACTTTATCTGAAGAACCTGGTCAGTTTTAGTGAAATTCACAAGCCTCAAACAACGGGGGGAATCCTCCAGTTTCTTCTCTCCCTTGAAATGTGGTTTGGCAGAGTGCTCACAGCTAGGGGAGGCTATATTCATGAAGCTAGGTTCTACTACTGTGACAAGCAGATCCCCCAGTCTAAGGGCTCAAATACAACAGAAGTGCATTACTTGCCTGGGCTTCAGTACCAGGCCAGTGGACTGGTTAACACGGCTGCCCACTCCACACCATCATCCAGGGGCCAGCGAAAGGGGCTGTCTTCACCAAGTGGCTGCCAAGGTGTCTCTTAAGGGATGTCTCCACTCCCAGCGGGTAGGGGTAAGGGCACAGAAAAGGCCGGGCCTGGAAGTGGGGTACCTCCCTTCTGTGCTTTGGAACTCATGGACACATCTGACCTTGGGGATGGCCAGGAGATGCCGTCCAGTGTGTGGGCGGAAAGAAGACAGGAAAACAGATCCTGATGTCTGCCCTGCTGACTGAGGTCTTAGCCTCCCTGGTTTACTTCCTGTGCTACTACTTGTCCTTTCTCAGGCTCCTGCAGGTTCCTGCTCTTAAACATTACAGCCCCAGGCTCTTCACTGCACCTGCTCCCAGATGTAGCAAGGCATGAGAAATGATGGGCTCAAGCAGATACTTGCTCTCTTGGACATTTATTGAGGAAATCTGATAATGGGGCATGTGACAAAGAAATATGGAGGTAAAAGGTCATGGAGAGAAGGGCCAGAAAGACCAAATTGTACTAACACAGGAGGAGAGACTCAGTGCCCAGAAGCGCAGAGGAGAGGAAGCAAAGCAAAGAGGGATGCTGAGTCATCACTCATGCCGAGAGGGCCCTAGAGCTTCCCCAGGCCAAGCCATTTTCCAGCACCTGTGCAGGAGCATCTAACACCAAGCTGACTTTTATTTTGGTAATGCGAGTGAGTCTTTGTTCCTAAAGCAGCACTAAAACAAGACCTAGCTTGGCAGAGCCAGCCAGCTCTCCACAAAGGTCTTTCTGCCCTTCTATGGCACAGGGGGCCTGCCGAGGAGCATCTGCCAGCCAGGGACTACGTTGCCAATCTCCCCCGCACCACTTTGCTGCTGGCTGGGGCCAGATTCTTATGGAAAGGAATGTGAGCAGGAGCAATTATAATGTCACTTCTGGGCTGAAGCAGTTAAGAAGCAAGGGCGACTTTCTTCCCTTTTTACTAATGGAGTCAAAAAATCACGAGGCAGGCTTGTGCAAAGCAGTAATGGTGGCCCGTTTAAGAGCAGCATCAGAGCAGAGTGGCAGGGACAGCCTGATGGGGTCAGAAGACTGGCTACATGCAGGGGGTGGAACAAACAATACATTGAGGATAACGGAGCTGTGTTTCTCACTGAAAGGAGGGAGGTACCAACATGAAAAGGGGACAGCTGGAATGAACCTTGTGGTATTGAGCCTGTAGTTTCAAACGGCAACTGTCAGTGTTAACTCGTGGCTTACAACATATAGAGACAGAAATAAATGCAGATCTAAGTTCTGTCTACTGAGAGGGCCTGGGAGCAGCAACACTTGAGTAGGAAGCACACCCAGTACCTAGATATCTGTTTCTAAATACCATCTCTAATGAAAAAGGACCCCAGAGAAGTGACTGATTCCAGGGGAAGTACAAGGTAAGTCTAGAACAGTATGCTCTGAAGGAAGTTCTCAAAGGATGATGGGTGGGGATTTCCTTGGTGGTCCAATGGTTAAGACTCCTTGCTCCCGGCAGGGGGCCGAGGATTAATCCCTGGTCAGGGAACTAGATCCCACACGCCACAACTAAGTGTTCATGAGCCACAAGTGAGACCCGGCACAGCCAGCTAAATTAATTTAAAAAAAAAAAAATGATGAGGAGAAGCCAAAAGAACACAGAAGTTAGTTTGAAGGCGTTCCCACCAGCCAATAGGGACAAATTTGAGCATCAAAATAATGACAATAATAGATTATAATCCACTGATTAAAATACAAATCCATGATTCCACAAAAACATAGTTAAACAGAGAGAAGGGAAAGCTCTCACTTCAATAGAATGCCCATGAATAAATGTAGGAGGAAAAATGAAAACAAAAGATTACCATTTGGCAAACATTAAAGCTATTTAGTCAAGGGACATCAACACATGATAAGCACAGTAGATGAAACTGGGTGGGGAACAGTATTTTTACACAGTCTTCAAATACTTCCACACAAATACCTATTAATTACAAACAAAAGAAAATGTATAGTGGAGAAACCTAGCAGGCATCATCTTAGTCAAAGGATCGACATTATCATCTGTAATTCGACAAAGATCACGTGACACCCAGTAGGAGAAAATGACAAGACATCACTAATGTGATATCCCAAAGATGTACATCCTGAATCTAATCATGTGGAAGTATGGACAAACTCACACTAAAGACACATTCTACAAAATGACTTCAGGAAGGTCAAGGGCATCAAACTCAAGGAAAGACCTAGGAGCTGCTCCATGTCAAGGTGGGGAGAGAGCCATGGCAAGTGGGTACAATTCATGATCCCAGATGAGGTCTTTTTGTCACAGAGAACATCACTGGGGTGTTTGGCACAGGCGGTAAGGGGTGTCTGGGGGAAGGGTGTGTGGGATTCTTGCTACTTTTCTGTAAGTCTGAAACTGTTTCAAAATAAAAAATAATTTAAAAAAAAAAGAAGCCGGAATATCTTCTCCACTCTCTCTTGCCCCATCCACTAGCAGGATACAGAGGATCTGCTAGGGTCCGAGGTCCCAGGCCCAGTGATGATAGGGCTGTAGGAGGGAAGGAGCTCGGGTCCCTTAACCTCAAATGCATCACAGCCACAGCCCTCCCCCAACTTTCCCGGTCAGGTGCACGACTTTGGACTTTCTGTGCGCAATGAACAAACTTCTATTGTCTTTAGCCACTGAGCTGGGGGAGAGGGGACCTTTTCCTGCATTATCCTAACTCATGGGACTTACTCAACAGCCTGCTCTGCTCTCCACTTGAGGTCCCACAGACAACCCAGGGAAACATCTTGTCCCTAAACTTGCCAGCCGCTCATCACCATCCTGGCCAGAGACCCAGCACCACTTGACCCCCCTCTCTCTCTGCACCGCCGCACATCCAGTCGAGCCCACTTCCTGGGTCACGCTGGAGCTTCTCCACACCCACCAGGCCTGCCTCGGCTGCCTTCCCCTCACCAGGGCCATTGTCACTGGTTCTCTAGCCTCCGTTCCAATCTTTTCTCCACTAAGCCTGGCAAGACGTATGTGTAGTTCCACAATTCCTTGTCCCAGCCCCTGCTGCCTCAACTTGGAAACCCTCCCTGTTTCCAGCCCAGCTGGTAAACACTTAGTCTCCCCTCAGGGTTCAACTCGTGAGTCACGTGGATGAATCTTTGCTTGATTCTCCATCCTTGGGGCCCTTGGACACGGTCTTCCACCTGAACAGGGCAGAGAGGCCCTGCTTGCTCCACTAATCGGGGCGGGATCGGGGGCACACACCCGTTTCCCCAGCACAGCCTGAGCTCCTTGGCACCCACACATGCTGGAATAAATCCTCTCCCCTCCCACTCACAGCCACAAGTCAGACCCCAGTCCTCCTTCGCCACCAGTTAATTCATTACAGGCTTTCATTCGAGCTAATAAACATTTGCCCTCTGGCCCCTTTCCTAATCCACACAGAGGAGAATCACTGTCTCCAGAGTCTTCTGTGGTTGCCCAGAGCTGGCAATCAACAAATAGATATTGAAACAAAGTACTTAGAGCAATTTTCTCTTAGATTAGAGCCCCACCCCATTTCACTCCTGCCCCAGTTGTTCCCAAATTGCATTCAATCTGTCAATGATTTAACAACTATTTCTTGAAGGCTGGCGCACACAAGGCCTTGGGCATGCAATACATGTTCCTGACTTCAAGGGTTGGTCTTAGCTCCTGAAACTTTCAAAATTAAAAAAAAAAAAAAAAAAGTAGCAAGGGGCCACCATGGCCTTGTTCACCTTTGAACTCCCCAACTCCTGTCCATCCCCAGGCCTGGCACAGCTAGGCACCCTGTAAACATCTGCTACCAGGCCAAGACCACTACTGACCCAGGCCTACAAGCCCATCCAGGGCTGACTGGCACTACAACCAGCTACCAGGACGAGCCTGACACAAGAGTGTCCTATGAGATCAAACCCCACTGAAACAGCAGGACAGAAAGTGTGCACTTCTGTGCCTGGAGCTTTCCTATTCCCCATTCAACTCTTGAAACAAAGAAAGAAAAAAGAATCTGACATATAAGGACCCATCCCTTGGAGGTCCTGTTTATTCCTGAACCCCAACCAGACAGCCCAGCGAGACACATTCCATCCCTCCACCCCACCCCAGATCCCTGAGGCCCATTTCACGGGCTGGAAGACTAA
>SJXQ01012574.1:85494-128385 GCA_006408695.1 Aepyceros melampus
GGGGGGGGGGGGGGATGGTAGGAGGGGGGAGGAATTGGGGACCACACACAGAGGAAAATTCTCAGTATCAGTCTTCCCTATAAAGTCATGGCCATCTTGTTGACTGTCAGAGGGGATTTCTATGGCAAAGCCAGGCTGGGTTAACCTTGGAAGTTCAGTAGAGGCATTTGGGAAGATGTGGGCTGAGAAGTTGGGTTGGACCACGTACAGGAGAACAACAAGCATTAACACCAAGGTGCTATAGTGCTTTGCTTTGGCCTAGGTAAACACCTGGGATTACAGAAGAAACAGAAAGAACATGTATTAGAAAATCAAGCCAAGAAGCTGAGGCTGCCAACTCCACTGTCAGAGCAAGTGAAAGTCTAGAAAATCAAGCCAAGAAGCCGAGGATGCCGACTCCACTGTCAGAGCAAGTGAAAGTACATGCTTTCCTTGCAGAGAGGGGACAAATGACTGTCTGAAGTCCTAAACTGGCAGCCAAGACCACTCCACAACTGTTCAAAATATACCTATTTGCCTGGGTCCCACTCTAATACTTTTATTGGGTGGAACCTCTTATCTGTCATTCTGATCCAGAAAGGATGTTCTGGTTAAGATCTAAGAGATAAACCAAGCAAGAGTAGCAGGCTCCTCTCCTACTCCCGGAGGGTGGCACCCTGGGCACCTGGCATTTCACTAGGCATTCAGAGGAAAGAGAACACGGTTAGGAAGACTCCATCCAAGGGCCTCTGGTGTGTGGGTGCAAGACTAAGACAGAGGAGTTGCCCAGAAGGAATTCAGACTGGGAGTGGGAACTCAATGATACTTAGCCAGGGATGCAGAACGCCGCCACAGACCTCCAGAGCTGCTTGGCATCTTGCCCAAGTCCCATTCACCCTCTGCCAGGAGGCAAAGAACTCCTTACTCTGAGGTTGAGTACCAAGGATAAGAGGAGGGTCCCAGGTCCCTACACACAGTGCACCACCAAGGCATGAGCCTGAGACCAGAAGGCCTCCGTAGTCCTCAGGATTATGACCTGAGGCTGGGATCTAGACCTGACAGCTGGTGAGGGAGTGGAGTGGGGGCAACCTTGAGGGCCTTACTTGGGAGTGCTGGAGCGCACCAGGACCCTCGCCGTCTCCCGAGGGGCCACATGCCGGCAGGTCACCACGAGACGGGGCGCCACGGCCACTCCGGAGCCCCAGACAGAACCACACTCCACCAGCACGGCCGCAGCTGCCCACGGGGGCTCGGGGTCTCGGTATCGGAGGGCCATCTCAGGCGGTAGGAGGGCAGCCAGGGCGGCAGTGTCGGGGTGAAGGCGGCAGAGGGCGGCTCGGGCGACGCTGAGCAATGGGGCGGCGGCGCAGAGCAGCGTGAGGCCCACCCACTCGCGGGCCTTCCAGCAGAGCGGTGCAGCCACCAGCGCCACCAACGCCCCCGCGGGCCGCGACGCGAACACGCCTCCGCCCTCCGTGCCTGGCAGGCAGCGGGCATCGGTGAGCAGCAGCGGGCCGGCCGAGTTGCTGAGCACGCCGCGGCTGAGCGTATTGAGAAAGATGTCCGGGCAGAAGGCCCCGAACGGGGAGCCGCAAGCCAGGAGCGGTGCGCCCTTGGGCACGTCCCCGAGAGGCGCCACGGCCAATACCGGCCCTCGCTCCTCCGCCTCCTTCTCCGTCTCTGGCTGCACGCGAAGCAGCGCGAACCACCCCAGAGCTCTCAGCTGGTCCTCCTCCTCCTCCCCCGACACCTCATCATCCGGTGCGGCGTTTGCGAAGCGCCACTGCTCGGCCTCCTCGCCGCCGAAGAGGTGCGCGAAGTGGCCCCGGAAGGCCGGGCAGCTCAACAGCAGCAGAAGCTCGGCGGGGCGCGGGGGCTGCAGTGGCCGCCCGCGGGCCCGGGCGGGAGGGCCGGGTTCCAGGCCGGCGCACTGGGGCGTGCACAACCCCGGGCGACCCCGCTCCGCGCGGCCTGCCGCACTTGCGGCGGTTGGGCCCCACTGCACGCGCAGGCGCAGGTCGTCGCCGCAACTGTCGCCGGGCAGGAAGGCGGCGCTGGCAGCGGTAGCGCCACACTGCCGGCCCGCAGGAAAGGGGTGAAGATGCCCCCATGGCACAGCACCAGGCCTGGGCGACGGTTCAGGATCACCCCGCTGCAGCTCCACGAGCCTGCCTCGGGCTGCCCTGCCCGGGAGGCGCTCACCACGCAGCCCGCCTGCTCAGCTGCCCTCATGGCGGGCCCCCACTGACGCCCCATGGCCTCCGGGACGGCACACCGAGGGCTTCCCGGACAGCGAGCGAGCGAGCGAGCAAGGACCACGACCGGAACCAGCTGACCGCACGCAGCGCCAGCCACAGCTGGAAGCAAGCGGCGCAAGCACTGTCCCAGGGCCTCCTCGTCAGGCTGGATTGGCTAAACCCCATTGGCTGGGCAAGGGGCCGAGTCCTGATTGGCTGCTGAGGCTAACCCCGCCTTTCCCCGCCCAAGACCGTTCAGATCACCTGCGCAATGTAAGCGGGAGCTGTAGGACCGCAGGACGAGCCCCGGGAGAGCGACAGGAATATGGATTTTACCGGGAGATAAGGGCGTGCTGGTCCTTCGGAGCCTAGTCTCGTCTCTGTTCGCTGAGCTGCAGGAAAGGGAATACAAATATGTGCTGGCGTGCGTAGACTTGCCCAGTCCCTAACGGGTCCTGTCAGTTATCTGCCCAGGTGTAGGAGACATCTGACCTCTGATCCCTGGGATAAGACGGGCAAAGAAGCCGTTCAGTACTTTGAAATTTTGTAAGTAAATCCTACAGCAATCCACTAGGAGATAATAGAGCTCACAAGATACAACTCGGGTCTTTTGATGCCAAAGACCACACTACCAATCTCATGGAAACTGGATTTGCTCAAAACAAAATTGGCCTTCAAAACTATGATAAACAGTTGTTTAGCTGCTAAATAGTGTCCAACTTTTTGTGAACCCATGGACTGTAGGGTGCCTGGCTCCTCTCTCCATGGGATTTCCCAGGCAAGAATACTGGAATGGGTTGACATTTCCTCCTCCAGGGGATCTTTCCCACCCAGGTCTCTTGCATCTCCTCATTAGCAGGCAGATTCTTTACCACTGAGCCACCAGGGAAGCGCAGGATAAACAGTAGCTGAAGTCAAGGTTTTAAATTAGACAACCCTATAGTTGGCAGTATACACATTTCATATAATGTCATTTATATGGTTTAGGGGTTCCTTTTTCTGTAAAATAGATCACGGTTTGTGAGCCATATAGTCTCTGTCTCAAATACTAAGGTCTGCTGCTGTAGCGTGCAAAAGCTAAAGGAGTAGGATGGCTGTGTTCCAACAAAATTTAATTCAAAGAGTTCGAATTATCATTGTAGCATGTCACAAAATTGCACTTTTTTCCCCCTCACAGGTCATACAACAGGCAGCAGGCCAGATCAGGACCACAACCTATAGTTTGCCATCCCTGATCTTTTCCAATGAAGTCACCTGAGGGCAGAGGAATACGAACAAGTGTGTTTTGGATATTCCTGAAGCAGACACCACAAGCTAGGTCTGTTTATCACACTATCAACTAAAGTACACATTAATTTTAATGAATTATTTTAGTAGATATTTATGTCAGCATTAATGAAAAACATTCAATTACTACATTACATAACCTTTCTAGTCAATTTTTGAGTAAATTAATGCTGCTTGGTTTTATCTGCAACACAACACAGGGTAATGTTCAATATTTCCAGTCACACAAACCTGAGAAAGGGAAATGATCCATTATAGTATGAAGCAGTACTGAAATCAGCAGTTTTCCCATAGCAGGTACTGTCTTCTTGTAGTTCTGTGACACACAAGATGGCTTGATCACAGTAAAACCTGACTATCCAACTTCCCAGCAATTAAGACAGTGTTTCTTTCTCTCTCAAGTGATGCTCAAGCCTCCAGCATGAACTGTTTGCATCAGGTTTTTCTCTATTTACAACACATCACAGTAGAGTTCTGACCCCCTGAGTGCTGGGCTCATTGACTCAGCCTTTAGTTTTCATGCTCTGATCTGACTCAAGTAGCACAAATAAATTCATATAAATGTAAAACCCATGCCATCATTTCCAGTATGTTTCAAGCTCAAGATGTCTCCGGTAATTTAATACTCAAGTCAAAAACAACCTGCTGCATTTTGCTTCCCATTCTATTTTATCCCAGTACTTAAATTTTAGAAACTTATTTGGGTTTTTTAAAAGCAAAGCTTCCTATAAGCCTAGTAAATGCTCAAGCATAGGTTTCATTACTTTTCCTATTTTGCAAAATGTAACATTTAACTGAATCTCTCCAATTTTATACCAAATGATGAAACACAGCTAAACTGAATCCAGCCCCTACTAGTGTGTTAATATATGAGATTTTGTACAAAAAGTCTGCCATGTCCATCCTGTTGCAGAAATAACCACCAATCCTGGGACCACCATTTGTTGCAAGGCTCTCAAACAGTACTAAATGTATTTCCACACTCATACCCTGCATCCCCTCATAGCAAAATTTGTCTCTCATATCTGTTGTATGTTCATACTCAGAATAAGCCAATGCCAAAAAGGAGCAAGATAGCAAATTTGTTTTAACTTTTTATTAAAACGCTTAAGATACAGATTCTCTTCTGTAAATGACTGTTTTATTTTTCCTGAAATAGGACATATACGCACTCTGATAAAACAGAATGAAAAGTCTCAATTCATGGGAGTTCCTGTACAAAACTCTGATCCTAACTGTTAGGAGCCAAGCTCCTTACAGCAGCTTCTTTCCTCTATTTTATTATAGGAACTGTTTTCTGTGGGGCAAGAAACAGACAGGCACCACTTGATTTTTCAATCCCAACTCTTTCTCCGGTGGCCAAAATAAACCACTTTCACAAAGAGCTGCCCTGTGTAGAATCCATAGTTTTCTAGCTTGCTAAAAACTGACTAGGGACAAATAGAAAAAAAGAAGAAAACTAACACTGAAGCAATCACACCTCTCCTATCTCTGGATAGAGGAGTATGGGTTACCTTTAGCCAAAGGAAACCAAAAGTATAAAGTTAACTACCTAGTTCATTCACCATTAGCTAAATTTGTTCACTTAAGGCTTTAACCCCTTTCCAACCAGCTATGCTTGCTAATAAATGAAAGATTTGCTCTTCCCAGCTTTATGCTTCGTTGAGCCTCTGCATTTGGTACCTAGCCGTGAAAAAGTATGCTTTCCCAACAGGTCAGTACTGAAGACTAACGATGCAAAATCCAACTAAAGAGAAATACTCTCACCCCAGGAATGTGTTATCCACACTTTCTATGCTCTCACATTAAAAGCAAGAATCCACTGAATTTAGTTCAGTCCTCTGCAAATAAGCCTCAACATCACAATTGTCAGTTCTGAGAAAAATACCTCTAATTTTTCATTAAAGAAGATATCCTTCCATATGAAGACCATCTCTTATCCCTTCATCCTTTACTACAAGGGTAAAATATTGGTTAAGATCATGAAAACCCAATTTCACACATGGCACTAGAGAAGTGGAATGCTATAAAAATAACCCTCATCACACCGCTGGGGACGCGGAGGCTTTTATACCGGTGCTAACTGACAAGTGATGCTGGCTCAAAAGGAACAGCTCAACACACAGTTCTTGGATTAGAGTTTCCCCATGTTATTTCTGGCCTGGAGAAAGACAATTTCATAACACCTCCCACCCACCCCCAAAATCTGGAAAAGTTACAGATGATAACCCTTAACATCAAAAAAAAAAATCGATAACCAATACAAAAAAACAGAGTTCATGAAGTCCAATAAAGAAACCAAATTCTGCAAGTGGAATAAATCTTTCCAAATTCAAACAGATGCTACAATATCAGACGTCGAATTTCTCAAATCACAGAATTGAGTCCTTAAACTGTTAACTTTGTCCTGTGTGACTCTCCTATTGAGAAAAAAATTTCCCCTAGAATTTGCAAAAATGACTGAGACACACCTGTAGTGTGTGACATGGGAGATGTTCTCAAATCTTTCATGAGGTGTAAGTCACTTTTTACAACTGAAAATGAAAAAGGTGCTACAGAAAGAAAGTTTAAAATTGCATAAAAGCAAAGACTGGCTGAAATTGGTAACTTATTGAATAAAGACAGTAACATAACCCACGCTAGAACTAACTCCTCCGCAGCGACCCATCTGCTATCCATGCCGGGAGGAGACGTGACCTGAGCCCAGCAGTGGAAAGCAGCCTCGGCTGCGAGACTGCAGTTCTGCTCTTTCCTGGTGCTCTGCGCACAGGGTGAGGCCACCTACTACAGGCAGTCAGGGAGACAGGGGAGCCTCCCTCACCAGCCTGCTGTTCACTTAACCCAGCTCTGGACTCCAACATGTATCTGTGCATAATTTTATGAAATATTTAAATGCCATCCACTAGATTAAAACAAAAAAGAAAAGAAAACTCTGGACCAAGTATATTGTGAACTTAAAAAAAAAAGTTATGAGGAGGGTCACCAATTACATTAACAACACTTTCTTTAAAAAATAGAATCACTTTCTTTTGAAATCAACCACAGTGGTGAGACGTGTTTTTCTTTCCAGGTGGCCCGTGATGGCACACAGCTCTACTCGACAAATCCTGCCACCTCCAAGTCCCGGGGTGCTGACCTGCCCCAGCACGTGGGGCAGCGTTACCTCCCAACAGTGTGGAGAAGAGCACATGTCACCACTGGGCAATGAGAGAGCAGACAGACTCCTGGCTTCTCAACGCCAGACACGGTCGGAGAGCTTTCCTTGTTCTATTAGAAAAGTTCATGAGGAATCTGTGAATAGGATCAGTCCAGAGAAGTAAAACTCTTTTATTTTCACTGTCCAAACATCAGTCAATATACTGGGAGAGCCAGCGGAAGCCCTCGCCGTATCCTTGCCTCTTGAGCACACTGCACATAAACACTTCCATGGGGCGGGCATTCAGCTCCTTCAGGGTCACATTCCCCTAGGGGAGGCAAAACCAAGATGTTAGCATTTCCATGTGGAAAAGCTTGCAAGGGTGATGACAAAAATCACTTTCTCCATCCCTCAGAAGCAAATCTGAGCAGGGATTAATTACAGAAATGTGGTCAAGGCCACTGGGGTTCATGCTTTCAGTAGAGTCCTGCTCCCAGATTCTCTCACTGTGAAGCCCTTTGCTTTGAACACATGAACTGGTTCATCTGGAAAGCTATGGCAGCAAACCAAGAAAAGCATGTTCTCTTACGGACAAAAGTCGTCCAGGATTTCTTAGAAATAAGAGCATTCTTATTAATACAAGCACTCAGAAATATATACGAATGACAGCTTATGTCAAGAAAATAAGAATTTCAAGTGTATGTAAAATGGAAAACTAAGTTAATGAAAAGAAGTATTTCTAGAAAGAACTATATAACCAAGAAGAGGCAAGACTAAGGAACCATGCAAAAAAAGTCAGGAAGTTACAGATTCCAGAAAAGCAAATTTTAAAAAATACACCAAACCTTATGAGGAAAAGACCAGGATTCCTCTAAACTAGAGCTGATCTGGATTTTTCTCTCACAAGCATACTTTTCTGCAACAAGATTCTACTGATCTGGAAGATCTAGGTTCTATTCCTGGTTTTATCACTGACTTGCTCTGTAGACCTGAACCAATCACTCTTAGTTTCCTCATCTCCAAATAGGGGTAATAGTCCTAACTCTCTCAGCAGGAGCACAGAGAATAACCCAATACTCTGAGTTCAGTGCTTAGAAAATGATATAAATGAGCATTCTTCATAACCTAAAATTTCCAGTCCAAAAAAATTTCTAGCTAAAGACTGTCAAATACCTGAGGAAAACTCTCATTAGAAAACAGGGGAAGAAAGAACATGCTCCCGTCTTCATAGTCTACAAATCACCTCTAGAAAAACAAATGTTAAGCCCAGTTACTTTTAAAAGACAAGTAAAATCTTGATTGCCAAACATGAATGTTTCAAAAGCTGTGAGTTGCCTTTATAATGTATCTGCTGAAAATTTTTTCTCTTACCTTTCCTGTGGTCTGTCCATAAAGCCCAAATATCTCACGGAGTTTTTCTTCACTGATTGCATCTGTTCTGTCAATTTTGTTACCCAAGATAAGGATTGGCACGTTGGATATTGTCTCATCTGTCATTAAAGCCTAAAGCCAAGATTTAAAAAAATAGCTGGGTGAGAATCTATAAAAGCCCACCAGACAATGAAGATAATTTTGCCTTTCACTTGTCTACAAGGTACCAAATGCAGAGTGAAAATCTGATCATATTTATACTTGAGTGATTAACTAAAAGTTAATCCTGACATTATATAACACCCTTATCTTTAGGCAAAAAGCCCCTAAAAATTACCTTGACATTAGTTAAAGATTCCCCAAAAGCTTCAAAACAATTATATTGTAAAGTTGTGTCTATTTGTAAAGCAGCAGAACCTTAACTCTGAGCCAAATCACTCAACCAGAGACCATCCTCAGCTCTCCACTGAGCATTGTCCAGGAAGAACAAAGCTCCAGCTACAGAGCCTCAAAGATGACTACAGGAAAGCCCAAGGATTCGCTAGATGCCCCCTGTGTGCAACATACTATCCCCAACAAGGACAGTTAAGACAAAAGAAAAGACAGACACATCCCTGGCTCAAGAAATCCTCACTCTATGCTTATCTCTCAATAAAGCAAGGCAAGCGGATGATTAACTGTCACAATGAACAGGAAGAGAATACAAATACTAAAAGACATTCGGGAAAATAAAACAGTGACGTGGACTCAAGCAAAGTCTTAACAAAACTGTGGAAACTAAACTGGACTCCGAAGGAAGGGCAGGCTTTGGGTAGGCAGAATCCAAAGAATGAAGAAGATAAGCAATGGCTTTACAGTAGGAAGAGTTTATAAAGCCATATGGAGTATCACCTGGCGGGATTAAAGCATTTATGTTGGTGTGTCTTGACAGAGTAAATGAGTTGGGATGATATGACAAATACTATGGTGCCAGTCTGAGAAGTTAGCTGCAATAGACCCTAAATCCAGGAATTATTAGATAGAATCTACACTTCCAGTACAATGAATTCTCAAATAGTGTCTATCTGTGGTGCTCAGGTAAGGGATGGTGATCTAGCCTAAGACAGCAGCAAGCATTCTGGAGAAAGAAGTGAAGAGATGTCTAAATGCTAAGACAGACAACACAGGAGTCGAAGCTGGCAAAGATTTAAGCCTAGGAATCTATGTCACTGACAGGAAGAGCTAGGAAAGGAGGGCAGAATTAAAAGGATAAAGGGAAACCTACTATGAACATCTCAAGTACCAAGAAATGTTAGACAAAATCAGAGAAAGGATGTTATTCATTCATTAAATAGTAACAAAATGCATATTATATGCCCAAGGCTTTACTAGATACGGGGGTTTTGCAAAGAAATAAGACAAGATCCCTACACATAAGTTCCAGTGGGAGAGACCTAATAAAATCAATAAAAACAACAGATGCTGGTAAGATGGAGAGTCTAACAGTCTGAGAAGTCAGAGAAGGCTTCTCAGAAACAGTCATAGCTAAATTCTGGGATCTCTTAAAGGACATTTAGAAATCTATGAGCAAAAGCGGGTTAAGGGTCAGGTGCGAAAACCAGGCAGAGACAGTTACTTCTGAATACTCAAGGGAGGGTAAGTTGTTGTCTATGTTTGGAATGTAGTTCAAGGTAGGCAATAGAAAAGCTGGAGAGATAAACAGAAGAAAGATTATGAAAGAACTTATGTGCTATGCAAAAGGGCTGTAGATTTTATCCCCAGACTGGTAAGAGATCTACTCAAGAACATTAAGGAGGGGAAATGCCTGGGCCGAACTGGGCCGGCGGCAGCAATGGCAGCAGTAGCGAGTGGTGCTGCGCTTCAAGGGTCGTGAAGGATTAAAAAAAAAAAAAAGAATATTAAGGAGGGCAAAGACAAGTAGTATATGGCAAAGTGGTGGTGAAATCTATAGTAATTCACTGCATGTCTGGGTACAGGATGGGGAAGACGAATAGTTCCATTCTGGGAGGAAAGAACTGGTAGGCAGAGTTTCTAATAAGTAGCACTATGTATGAGGCTGGAGCTCAAGAGAGATTCAAATAACAGAAACCCATTTGGGGGTCACTGGCATGATGGGTTGCAGATGAAAGAATGGGAGAAGCCTGGATCAGCCTGGGAAAAAGTACAGACCCTGGGGAGCACCAAGGTTTAAGGGCTAAACAGGGGAACGGTGCTTGTGCCAAGAGTCAGAGAAGTATCAGCCAGAGAAAACACCAAAGCCAAGAATGTAAAGGGGAGTTTACAGAGAGAGAGAATGACGACTGCCAAGGGGTCAAGTAAGGGAAGGATCATAAGACTACAGCTTCAGATTCAACAAACATACTTAGACCAGAAGAGAGGTTCAAACTGCCAGGAACAAGAATGCAGAGAGTTATAAATCAGAGAGAAGAGGCAGAGTGACACAGTATGGATTACAAAGGCGTTACAGAAATATCAAGACAAGAAGAATGCAATGTTGAAAAAGGAAAAAATCCGACATGAGTCCTAATTAGTATCAAACAATGCATGTGACCAAAACTGAAGACAGAACAGCCTGTTAAGGTCTGGGAAGTCACTCAGTGCCAAAGGTTGGGCGGGTACAACCTGAGAGCACAGATTCAAAAACGCAAAGAACTCTAACATCTCCTTTAAGGTTTCACTATGCCAACACATCATAAAGAGTGATCATACGTGATGCATGAAAGGGAAAGACATTAATTATGCTGGCAAAACAGGCATTAACTGAGGAATGTCCTGAGCAAACTGCACATAGAATCACCCTATGATAAATTTAAGCAAAGTTAATTTACTTGCATTCAAGCCAAGTTTCCTGAGAACATTGAAAAATAATGCTTTTTATTTCAAAATACTTTCTTCTTGTAGGTAGGACTTTTACCAAATGTTAACTGGAATGATTAAGTACTGGCACTACTAAGTTGTATTTCTTAAAAGAAACAGAGGCCAAGAAAAGAAAAAGCAAATATAAACATACGTTAAGCTCAACTTTGGATTCCATAAGTCGAGGATGATCTGCACAGTCCACCAGAAAGACAATCCCATTAATTGCTGGGAGGTAATTTTTCCAAACCCGACGTGCTAAAAGACAAAGTTTGCAGTTCCATCAATTTAAAAACATATATGCTGAATATGAATAACCTAATGGTTTATGAAGTAAGCAAATTCTGGCCAGGTTTCAAAAGCATTAAACTCTGTAAGATTCTCCAAGTCCTAGCTAGTATTAAGTCAGAACAGAGGACGAATAAACTGATGGTCCGTGAACTGAATCTGATTTATTTAAACACTGACATCAGGGTTTTCTGCCTGATTTTCTGAAAAAGTACACCCCATGCCTATCAGTCCACACATACTGGGCTGATAATAATCAGTGGGACTGAGTGGCGGCTGCCCCTTTACATGTGGCTTCAGATCTTCAGTCTGTCCAAGTTTCCACCACTTCCTACTGTCTCACTCCCAATTTCACTCACTTAAATGACCTACCTCACCCCGGAGCCATTTTAGTTTGCAACTTCTGAGTTAGAGTATCAGGAAGTAGATTATTTATCCATATAACTCTAGTCCCAAGTTAGTACCTAACTAACCAATTTGTAAGCGTACTGACACTTTCATCTACTCAGCCCACAGGGAGACAGGGCTTGCCAGGTGGTTGACATTTCCAGGCCAATTACCTCTGTCTCCTAATTTAACCCAGTGTGCCTTATAAATTTCAATTTTTGGTTTATAACATGATGTGACAATGATCTGGGAAGCAGTGCTTTAACTGTGTTATAATTTCTAAGCCATTCATTTCTATGGGATGATTAAGGAAGCACTTCTACATCAGACATTTAACAGTGGTCACCTTTGAAAAGCGGGACTGGGAAGGAGAAGTTGGGGGAATTTCACTTTTACCTTTCAGATTTCTATATACATCATATACTGAATATGCTACATTAATCCTGAACTACTTTTATAAGTTAAATTTTTAAGTTATACCAAAAAAAAACAAAACAAAAACAAAAACCCCTCCAAATAGCATCTCAGTAATTTGTGTAAAATGTAGCAAGGTTATTATAGAAAAAATGTTTCTGTTTAAGTAAATTTTCCTCAAACAAAACTATGGACAAATCTTTCTTTATAATGGGGTTATATCCCAATAAATCTATTGTAAGTTGAAAATCTCCTAAGTCAAAATGTATTTGGTAAAACGTTCCAGATATAGCTTAACCTAGCCTACCTAAAAGTGCTCAGAACACTTATATCAGCTTACAGTTGGGCAAAATCATCTAACACAAAGCCTATTTTATAATGTGTTGACTCTCTCATGTAATTCATTGAATACTGTATGTTTGTATGAAATACTGTATGAAAAAAAAGCATGGTGCATGGGCACAGAATGATTTTAAGTGTATCAGTTGTTTACTCTCGGGATCTCATGGCTGACTGGGAGCTGCCCAGCATGACGAAAGGCTATTTTATCGTAAAGTCAAAATTCTTAAGTTAAGTCATTGTTAAGTTGGAGAACATCTGTACATAAATGCATTTCCTTTTCTACTCTTATCAAAACCTGAAAGCTAAATTTATCACACCAAGTAATATACAATTCCCAACTCAGGTATCTAAAAACACCTCCTCCTCCTGCATTCTCCAGATGGTCTCAGTTCAGCTTACAACTGTTTTATCTCTGAATTTAAATCTGTAAGTGGTTACAGATACTTCTGAAAGAAGCAGAAAAGATACCATGCACTGTTCTCTACTGGAATGAAAATGATACAAGCTTATTATAGGAAAAAAGGAAACAAGATCATCTGTAGCCCTCCATCAATACACAGCCACTGCTAATGTTTCCGTACATGTTCTTTCAATCACTTCTGTATAGGTATTTTATGTGCTAATGATCATTTTACATATATGATTTTGTAGGATATCAATATTACATGAATAAAGTAAGTCATGCCAAATGTAAAGTGGGCATCCAAATAAAGATGCCCCAAATTCTGCATAAACACCACGTAGGAATCTGGGAACCAAGTGGACATAGGTTGAGTAAGGCACAAAGCACTGAGGAGAACAACAAGGCAGAAGAAAATGTCCCACCAACTGCCCCAAATGGGGAGAATACACAAAATATCAGTTCAGATCAAAGTCATCACAAATAGTCACTGTACTATCTTTGCAACTCTTGACAAATTTAAAATGACTTAAAATTACAAATAATTTCCTACATACACTCCACTGAATAAATGATAAAAAAAGAGACAGACTAAATTCAACATGTGATACTGTACCAGATCTTGTTTAAGAGAGGAAAAATGTTTAAAGGAGCTTACCAGAACAAATGACCAAAAAAGGCAGTATACACTATAGAGTAGATAAATAAAACTTTCTGGGTTTGACAATTATCATGATTACGTAAGGAAATATTCATATTATTAGAAAGCAATTTCAAAGACTCTGCTTTGAAAAAGGGGAACAAAATGATCCAGAAGCCAACATCAGCCTTCCACTGAATCATCTCTTACCTTGCTCATGCCCACCAAGATCAAAAGTTGTAAAAGTCATTCCAGCAATTGTCAGCTCTTCTGATGCTGAAAAATAAAGGAAGGAAATAAACTTCTCCATCCAACAAGGCCAAGCTACCAAAATTATCATCCAACACAAACGTAACACCTAATGAAGCTTTCACTTTGTAAAGAAAAGGATACAGGGTGAAAATACCCTTCAATTATTTTAAAAAGCCAAGTCTCTTTTTCGCCAAAGTGTTTGCTACTCCTTAGAAGTAGCTATGGGAGATGTGTCCCATGGCAGGACTAGTGAGAACAGACAGTGACAAAGTTCCAGAGGTCTTTAGATTCATGGGAATTTGACTTGAGCGTATACTATAGAGAATTTTTTGTCAAGTCTTTTGGGGCTTCAGTAAGTAAAAGAACTGCATCAATTGGAGATCCATCCTCCAACCCTGACACTGACCCTCAAACAACAAAAGGTCACCAGGTCTTTTCAAACCTACTTGGATGTAACGTTGGAACATGCTGGCCCAGTCTGTCATCTTTGAGCATGTGTAGAAGAGTGGTTTTGCCTGCATTGTCCAAACCCAAGAATACAAGTTTTCCCGATTTCTTGTAGAGTCCTTAAAAAGAAAATAATAATAATAATAGCATAATTAGCTCCTACACAGCAAAATCTACCTATATTTAAGTTGTTTCAGGAAATGCGCAGCATTTGAAATGTGTATTTCAAGGAAATGGCTTTACCTAGGAACTGGAGCACACTGCTGAAGCCATGTAGATCCACTCAAAGATGAAAGACATTATTAATGCTTACTCCCTGTATAAAATAGGAAAGCAGCAAACATTAGCCTTCTGAATGCTGGTACATTTCTGGAGACGTTAACTCTCATTTGCTGGCCCTCGTGCGTGGTTACAGCCCCGTGTTTTTGGATCTAAAAATCAAAGGATTTTGCACCCTGGAGGGAAGTCTCTGGGGTACTCGGATCTGCACAGACTCCTGATTTTCTATCAGTTTCCAATCTATGATACACAGAGGACTAGGCGTTGAAGATACACTTTCCTCTTTCACTGTATGACTCACTTCTCCAGGCACCTGCTCATTCGCATTCCCTAGATACAGCACAGCTGTCTACCAGTTAACAAAACTTCTAGGAAATCACCCTCATCAATAATCTGGATCAAAATGTCACACTGATGTGCTAACTAGAAAACAAGAATAAAAGGCATATTAACCTGAATGAAAAGCATATTAACCCATTCTCGTAAACAACTCTAAAAAACAAGCTCGCTAAAATCCTACTAGCTGGCACAATTTGCACTGCTCCACTTACCAATTCTATCTCTTCTTAAACAGTATTGTTTAACCTCTTTTTTAGATGTGTCTCAAGTTAGAAAAAGATGACAGCACTATGTTGGAGAGCCATGAAGAGATAAGAGAGTCCAATCATAATGTGAATAATTAAGACCCACCTAACCCATTTTACAAATATGGACTTTCTTAAAATAAGAAAATTCATTCAGGACATAGAGGTAGGTTCCTTCCCAAGTACACACCTCAATACTGATATTAACATCACTTTTTCTACTGCTTCCCATAAGCCTAGACAAGACAAAAGATGACCCAAAGCTACTAAAGCAAGAGGACCTCAATATAACAGTAATAGAATCTAGAGCCAATGGTGGGTGTTTAGTTTTCTCAGAGTCAGCATTTCCTGATCACACTGAATTTTTGCCTCAGCACCTCAGATTTGGTGCAGATAAAAGAATGATCCTCCACTTTCTCTCCTCTCCAACACAAGAACACCTGAATGCCAAGGCTTTATACTAGATGTGGCCAATTGTTATCACACAAATTTCCTGAAGTTTTATTTTTTTTTAAAAAAGTAAAGGTTTACTGTGAAAGGGCTAGCTACAAAAACCTACCTATATTCATTTAAAGAATGAGACAGTATATGTTAATTTTCTTTTTCATCCAATTACTGTTTTTGTTTTGGTTTGGTTTTCCTCATCAGGCCTGTGGCTTGACCTGTAAACTTTCAGGACTGCTTAATGCTTATCTTCTATGCCTTACCATAGGTGGGTCAAATGAAGCTTGGGAGTTTGGGTGAGGGTGGAGAGTAAGGGAAAAGCTTTTATACAAAGATATTAAATAAGGATTTTTTTGCCTTCTTCAGCAACATCGAAATATATTTTGGTAGAAAAACCAAATTTAGTATGAAGTCCAATGACTTAAATACATTTACAAAGTTCCTGTGCTTAAGTTTCCACTTTTGGTAAGTAAAAGAACAATGTGCCTTTCCTCAGCAATCCTACCAAACCAGTCATCCTTCCCTATTTTCTCTCTCTACCACTTGAAGAAGCACGTCTCACCTTTAGAAAGCATGTCTCATTAAGGTCACTCTCACTGATTTCAACTTTAAAACCCAACACATATACTCATTTGTACTACACTGGTTTGCAGTCAGTACTTTATAGACATTTTGTAAAGTTTTACCACATCATTACAGAAGTGTTCCCAACTAGATAAATTCTCTGGAGGTGACAGAATGGCAGAAAATCTCATTTTAAGGAATGTTTCATAATTAACTGAACTACTTTAACCTTCCAGTTTATTTTCCCTTGATATCCCCGTTTGGAAAATCCTATAATTCTTCCCTCCAAAATGAAGGTGATGTTAAAAAATAATAAAGCCCTTTATTGGACCTAAAGAACCTCACAGTAGTGCTACCCAAAGAGGAAATGGCTCTGATGGTGCCTCCATCCTTGAGATCTTAGGCTTTGCACCCTCGAGTGAGTAGTTTTTCAGTTTATAAGGTGCTGTACATACATCTCATTTCAGCCTCACACTAACCCTAGGAGGTAGTGATCCCTGGCTTCATTTAACAAGATGAGGGCGCTGATGGTCCCAGATTAGTTAGCTTAACCAAGAGAGCTCAGCTGAAAAGGTAACAATGCAAAGACTCAAACCTTCCTCTTTTAATGCCAAAGTCAAAGCCCTTCCTTTTAATATCACATAAAATTCCAATGCAAATCACAAAACTGCTTTTAAAAAATTTTTTCTTAAACCACCAATTACACCTATGATAATCCAATGTTTTCATCCTGATAACTCATCACAACTTTTAAACTGTTAAATAACTAGCACTTTTTATTTCTTTTCTAGCCTTGACCCACTTTACCAACCTTATGGCATCTTATGGCAAATTAGCTGAAGGGCTCTAACTACCAACGAAAGCACTGCCAACTTACCTAAAATTTGCAAATTTAAGGACGGATGATTCAAATAAATAAAGAGCACTCGACTGACGATCAGTCAATAAAAACCTGTGCATCACTTATACTGCACATACTCGTTACTCATATATGCTCCGAGCAACTTTAAGACACTATTTCAGACAGATTTGGGATAGCAAGCAGCTGGCTTTTGGCTAGGAAACTCCTGCTTAGCGGCAGGGTAAATGTCAAAGGTCAGCTCCACTGCAAAACTCTGTAAAGCCCCATCACAACCTAAACAGATGTACTGAAATAAAAGAGAAAAGACAAGAAAAAGGGAGAACACTAACCGAGATTTTTTCCCATGCACTGAAGAGAGGGGAAAAGGGGGGAGGCGGAAGAAGAAAACACGGGGTTCAACCCAGGACAGCTGATGATAATACACGGCTGAAGTGGGGGTGGGGACAGCCCTGGACTGAGAGCCAGGATATCTAGTTCGAACGGTCACACCTGCTATCTGCGGGGTCTTGAGCAATTCACTATGCCTCTACAGGCCTTAATCTCTGTAAAAATAGGGTAACTATCAAGGACTTCAGTCCACCCCACCGAGGGCTGAGAATCATCCGGACAGGGGATGTGAAACCGATTCGTAAACCGGGACGCACAGTAAAGACAGGAAAACTGGTGTCCTGCCCAACAGCTGCCAAGACCCCCGAGCGAAATGCGGTGGACCCGATACCGGCAGGCCGGCCGGGAACCGAGCAGAGCCGGCCAAGCCGGCCCGTCCCCGCCCAGAACCAGCCCCGCGGCCCCACAGAACCGCCTGCGTGTCACTTCCTCCCCCAGCCTCGCCGGCTCCGGCCTCCTCCCACACCCTCGCTGTCCGCCACCTTCGCGCCCCCGGCCCCAGCGCCCTCCTTCGCCGGGGCCCCCTGACTCACGGCCCAAGGGGCTCCTCCGGCGGCAGCAGGCGGCTGGGACCCTCCCTCAGAGCACAGAGCCCAGCAGCACCCGGGACCGCCAGCTACTCGCCGGATGTACGTCACACCCTCCCCGGAACTTCCGGGCGCGTGCTCGGCCCCTCCCCTTCGCGCGTCACGGCGCTCGGCCGTGCGGTGCCGCCCCACCGGCGCCCGGGGCCGCGGAGGGCGGGCCTCGGCGCGACGCGTGGCCCTGGGGCGGGCTCTGCCTCTCGCGGGGAGCTCGGGGTGCGCGAGACGTGGCGGCGCTGCGGCCCAGCGGGTGGGGTAGGCTTCTGGAGTCCAGCCGCGAAGCGAGGCGCTCGGTCTCGCGGCTTCAGATCCGAGTGCGTGTTTCTCTAGACGCGCGGGGAAAGCCAGAAGTGGCGACCAGGGGTAGGTAGCTTCTCGAAAGGAAGAGTTGACCTGAGAGCCCTCGACCTAAGCTGGATTTCCGTAAGCTTCAGCGTTGTGTCACAGTTCCCTGGGATAACCTGTTTTCTAGAAGAACGGCTAATACTCACTGAGTACTTATGTTCCAGTTCACTGAGTACTTTGCACGCCTCATCTCATTTGACCCTCGTCACAGCCCTGTGAAGCCGATACTATTGTTATCCCCAGTTTACAAATGAGAGAATCAAAGTTCAGAATACTCTGGTAACCAAACCCAAGTTCATACCCTAGGAAGTGCAAAGCACTTCCAAACCAAAACATTGGTTCCTATTATACTGTCATTCACCTGCATTTCCCCATTTAATTATGAGGACAGCCCTATGAGATTGGTATTATTGCTCTCATCTTACAGGTGAGAAAATTGAGTCATATGGAAGGACGAATGATGCCTTTGGATGAGAAGATGCAATATAACGATCTCAATTTTCTGTAAGTAAAATTACAAATTTAACATAATTCTTCTAAAAGTACAAATAGAATTAATTAAACTACCCTGTTGTTCCTAAAATTCAAATGGAAAAATAAACAAGAATAGTCAGAAAACAGTCTCTGAAAAAGAACGTGGAGGGGAATCTAGCACTCAGATATTAAAACATTATCAGTTCAGTTCAGTTCAGTCGCTCAGTCGTGTCAGACTTTGTGAGCCCATGGACTGCAGCACACCAGGCCCCCCTGTCCATCACCAACCCCTGGAGCCTACTCAAACTCATGTCCATCACTTCTGTGATGCCATCCAGCCACCTCATCCTCTGTCATCCCCTTCTCCTGCCTTCAATCTTTCCCAGCATCACGGTCTTTTCAAATGAGTCACTTCACATCAAGTAGCCAAAATATTGGAGTTTCAGCTTCAGCATCAGTGCTTCCAATGAATATTCAGGACTGACTTTCTTTAGGATGGACTGGTTGGATCTCCTTGCAGTCCAAGGGACACTCAAGAGTCTTCTCCAACACCACAGTTAAAAAGCATCAATTCTGTGCTCAGTTTTTCTTTATAGCCTCAACTCTCCTGGAATAGAGAAGGTCTTTCTATTTGTGACTGAAAATCCAGAAGCCATAAAAGATTGATAAATTCAACCACTGCTGCTGCTGCTGCTAAGTCGCGTCAGTCGTGTCCGACTCTGTGCGACCCCATAGACGGCAGCCCACCAGGCTCCCCCGTCCCTGGGATTCTCCAGGCAAGAACACTGGAGTGGGTTGCCATTTCCTTCTCCAGTGCATGAAAGTGAAAAGTGAAAGTGAAGTCGCTCAGTCGTGTCTGACTCCTAGCGACCCCATGGACTGCAGCCCACCAGGCTCCTCCGTCCATGGGATTTTCCAGGCAAGAGTACTGGAGTGGGGTGCCATTGCCTTCTCCGTCTTTTCCCTTATAAGTTCTTACAAAATATTGAGTATACTTTCCTGTGCTACACAATAGATGCTCGTTGGTTATTTATGTTATATATAGTAGTATATACATATTAATTCAAAACTCTTAATTTATCCCTTCCTCATTTTACCAATATAGCTATTTAACCCAGTAAAGATACTTTCAGAGTATTTATTATTTTTAGTTGTGAGAGGATGTCTCATTATAAGAATGTACTGTAGTTTATTTCTTATTGTTTGCTTTTCAGTTATTTCCAATTTTCCCTCTTATGAATATCATTGCATATACATTGTAGGGTATTTGTCCAATCTTCTAGGTTCAAGACTTCGGTTGATATTTGGACATTTGTTATTTCTCCTTCAAGGGAAATAATGGAAATCAATCATCACCTATTTATCTGTATCTCTATAGCCTATTTTCATATTGATTATAAACTCTCTTTATCTCAGTTGGAATAAAACTTAGGAAATATTTCCCACCTCAAGTGATATTAATATAGTAGTTTTGTAGTTGCGGTTTTCTACAATTGTATCTTTAATCTGTACGATCTGATTTTTGGGTAGGAGGTGTCCCTAGTGGAGAGCTGGTTATCTTAATACTATCTACTGAAAAGACCATCCTTTTTCTCATTTTTGATATGCATTCAATTTATTTATATTATATGTACAGATTCTGTTTTTGAACTTTAAAGTTCGTTCTTTCATTGGTGGTGGTTGTTTAGTCACTAAGGCATGTCTGACTCTTTTGCAATCCCATGGACTGTAGCCTGCCAGGCTCCTCAGGCCATGGGATTTTCCAGGCAAGTATACTGGGAGGGGTTGCCATTTCCTTCTCCATCTTTCATTTGTAGTAAACTCTTATGGATATTGCAACTTATGATAGGTTGATTGGGAAAACCTTCATCCATATTAATTTAAAAACAAGCTTTTAGGTTTTCTAGTGTTTTTATTCCTTCACATAAACTTTATAGTCATTTTGTCAAGTTTTATAAAATATCTTTTGGGCTTTGTTGCATTATGTTTCTGGGTTAATTAGAAGCAAATTGCATTCTTTACCAATTTAAGTTTTCTAACTCAGGAGTATGGTGTGTTTCTCCTTTTTTTTTTTTAAAATCTCCCCTTAAATATAAATTTCATTTGTTTGCAGATTATAGTAACAGCATTCGTTCATTGTAGAGAATATGAAAAAAAACAGACAAGTAGCTATTTCTTTTCCTTCTTGATTTTGGGCCACAGGTAGAGAGAGTTGAATTAAATGTACTGATGGTTGAGGGCTTCCTTGTTGCCTAAGACAGTAAAGAACACGCCTGCAGTGCAGGAGGCCTGGGTTTGATCCCTTGGTTGTGAAGATCCCCTGGAGAAGGAAATGGCTACCCACTTCAATATTCTTGCCTGGAGAATCCCATGGACAGAGGAACCTGGTGGGCTACCATCCTTGGGGTCACAAAGAGTCAGACACGACTGACTAACACTTTCACTTTTTCACTTCGTACAATGATGTACAACTAATCGTACATCACTGGGCCATGGAATGCTCCATAAGAGCAGAAAGTAACAAACAACCCCAAATGTCAGTCGCTCACTCCAGTGGAAGTGTATGTTTTGCTGGTGTCCAATGTGGTTCCGCTGAGAGTGGGGATGGAGTGGGGCCTCTGCTCCATCCGCTCATTCAGAGACTCAGATTCCTTTCATGGTATGGCTTCCCCACCTCCACCCCCCACAGGGCGTATTAGAAACTCCGTAAGAGCCTGTGCCCGGCTCTTGCTTTTATCATCAGATAATACAACTACTAGCATACCTGGACTCTTCGTGTTTTATTCATATTTGTGACTCCATACGGTGCATGTCAATTGGTTGTGATGTTCAAAAACACTTAAAAATCGCAATGTAAAATGTATTGTGGGGATGGAGTGGGGCCTCTGCTCCATCCGCTCATTC
Source organism: Aepyceros melampus (assembly GCA_006408695.1). Taxonomy (NCBI): domain Eukaryota; kingdom Metazoa; phylum Chordata; class Mammalia; order Artiodactyla; family Bovidae; genus Aepyceros; species Aepyceros melampus. Next base: position 106,958 of record SJXQ01012574.1, read on the forward strand.
AGAGACTCAGATTCCTTTCATGGTATGGCTTCCCCACCTCCACCCCCCACAGGGCGTATTAGAAACTCTGTAAGAGCCTGTGCCCGGCTCTTGCTTTTACCATCAGATAATACAACTACTAGCATACCTGGACTCTTCGTGTTTTATTCATATTTGTGACTCCATACGGTGCATGTCAATTGGTTGTGATGTTCAAAAACACTTAAAAATCGCAATGTAAAATGTATAGATGCTTCCAAAAAGACTGGAAAGAGTCTTTCCAGTATTTTTAAGATACCGGATGGCCTTCCAGTATTTTTACATTTAACATGTCTTACTATTAGTCAGGAAAAAAGAAAGCTGTGATAAATTTCTCTAAAAAAGAAACAAGTGAATTCTTGATTATTTCAATTCTTTGTTTTTTCTAATAGTTTTAAACTTTGTTCCATCTGTTGTGTATAGCAGTTTCTCTACACACAGAGCTGATGCTTCAGCTCCTTTGAAATATTCTACAAAGAAAGGCTACATGAACCAGTAGAACACTTACTTAACTGTATAGAAAATGGAACGTTTCTTTAAAAAATTAAAATATTTTAAGAAAAAAATTATGTATAGCATAAACCCTAATTTCGTAGAAAAATCAGGCACTTAGAAACATTGTCCTTTTAAAAAGTACTTTTGTTCATTGACAGTGTTTCTTTTTATTAATGTTTAAACCAATTATTCACATTTTTAAGCGTCTTTGTGAGCTGAAACATCACTTTTGTAGTCATTTTAGAGAAACATCACTTTTTAGGACTAAGATGTATAGATGAAACATATCTTAGAAATTGATATAGTTTAATTTTAAATTTATTTCAGATTCAGCAGAACTCAGCTCTTTTGCAGAGTTCAGTCACATTGTTGGGAGACTGTGCCCGTGAACACAGCCTTCTTTTACCTTCTCATCTTAGACCCACAATGTCCTGCTCTCTTCCTAGACTTAGAAAGAATCAGGAACTCAACTTCTGTTAAAATGACCACAGTGTACTTTATTTAATGATTTTGGTACCTTGTGTTGCAATAAAATAAAAAAAAATCTACAAAATCCAAATATAGAAAATTTCAAGTCTTTTTTTTTTTTTAAGTTTTACAAGAAAAATCATGTAACCAAGGAAATCTGTTCATTATGAAGCACTACTTTCCACTTTGTTTCATCACAAATTGCAACTTACTCAACAAATCAAAATGACGATGGTACTGCAGTACAGCAAATATTCCACACACTGTGCTTTCAACTACAGCAGGTGGAGGCTGTGCCGGGAAGCAGCAGCCTCCAGCCAATAAAGACACTCTTACAATCCAAACGCTAAAGTAATGTTTGTATACCTGGAATTTGAATATATATATTTACAGGAAGAAAAAAAATTTAATAAGTAGTTTACTTCTTCATTTCAAACAAAATCCCAAATACATTTGTACAGTGTTTACAAAGTAAAGCACAAGAACTGCCAAGGTTTTCACTCAGGTCCAGGCACTGTGCTTATACTGGGGATGGGGGGCGGGGGCTGGGGAATGTCAACTCCATTCCCTAAACACACACACGCGCGCACACACACACACACACACACACACACGGGGTCTCTCAGACCTAATTTCAGTGTTGGTCACAGGGTGGGCAGGGGAGAGGGAAGCACAGGAATGGGCATTCCCCACACTCGGAAGGTCATGCAGAGAGAGTTGACAACAGAGAACTGAGAAATGATGGTCCATTCTCATCGCTGGCTGTTCCCCTCCCACCTGGTATATGTTCTCTTTAAAGATAAATTTAAAAGAACAACAGCAACAACAAAAGATCAAACTGGGAAAGGAGCACAGAATGTTTAAGGCAAATCAAGCAAATATAGAGCAGCTTCTCTTGGTGTTGAGTGGAAATGAGGATTTCACTCCCAATGGAACTTAGAAACAAAATGTAGGACAACTTCTTGAGGCTGGGTTGCTTATGTCATGTACAAATTGTTTTGAAAATTGCTTTGCACCAAGTGTTCCTTTTGGAATTTTAAATGAAAAACTGGTTGGTTACAAAGTGCATGGTTTCACGTTTTGAAATAAAACAGTAGCTGAGGTAGTTCGATGTGAAAATTATTTACTTAAAATAACTGGAGGATGAAGAACAAATGTCAGCAGCAAAAATCCTTGCTGTGAGGAAGCCGGTTTAAATTATGCAGTGGTTTCATGCTGAGTAAAATGCTTCTATTTTCCTTTCACATATTATTAATTAAACTGGAATATTAGTATTAGTATGGAAAATCTACTTGGTAGGATGTCAGTACAGAAATCTATAGTCTCAGCAAATTTTATAATTCATGCTTTCCCAAGTTCTGCACTGAAGCTATAACATAAAATGGCACTAGTTATCATTCTTAGAAATTTTGAACTAAACTGTAAAAAGAGTTTAGTAGAGATGGAGAGACAAATCAGTAGGAAGGATGGTTTCACTCGTACTTGGAGGACGTGTTTGTCTTTGGCCCTGAATTCAAAGTACCATTTAAAAAAATTAATTTATTTTTTATTGAAGGATATTTGCTTTACAGAATTTTGCTGTTTTCTGTCAAACCTCGTAATGAATCAGCCATAGGTATACATAGAGGGAGGAACCTCCTGGCTTATCTGCTGTTCAACTTGTTCTGAGAATGGGAAATCCTACTTTGTACCTTTAACTTTCTCTCTCCAAGCCGGTGAGCTGTCCGCTAGCTGAGAAGAAGAGCAAAGAGTATTTCATAGGAGCAAGTTTCTTGCTCAACATCCTGCCTAAAGAGAGGCTTCAGGTGGGCCCTTCAAAAAGCAGTTGACTGAAAGTTTCATTTTTTAGCGATCTCATACCACCTAGATATGAAAGGAATTTTGTGATAATAACATGCTAGGGATAAGAAGGGATATAAACAAGGTGGGAGATATTCTTTTTGAGCAAAACAGAATTTTCCATATGATTTTTACTCTTACAAGATAGAATGTTAACCGGAAATAGCCATGGAACTTGAAGACTGCATTTAAAACATGTCATGTGTATGAGGACATGACTGGTCCACAATCATATGATCAGATTTATCTTTGTTAAAAACCTGCTTTTCTGAAATAGTATCTTATTTTTAGGAAGGATATTGGAAAGTTTTACATGAACTGAAAAGTCTTAAAAAGACTGAAATGTTTGGGGCATTCAAATGCCCCTTTCCCCACTGATCAGATTTATAGCGTACACGTGATAACACTGACTCCACTTTTTTTAAGCTTACAATTTAGATTCTAGCATTTTGAAGGATGGTCTAGTTCTCATCCCTTCGCACTCCGTTTTGTGCCCTTGGGGTGAAATATCCCAAGGACATATTCTGCCCACTGACCTCCTTCTCTCCTCCCAGCAAATCTGCCTGAGCAGCTGCTTCAGCCCTTGCATCTCCAAGTCCTTGCACCAAGGCCGCTCAACCTCAGTTTTCTTGTGCAAAAACAAAGACACAGATATTTCCCTTCACAGCGACAAGGATAGTCTGCTGCACTTTTGGTTGAAAAAGTCTTGATGCTAGGAACTGGGGAAAAAAAGCCCAGAGAAGTTCGAGTTATTTTTGATTCACTTATTACTACAATCATATTTTGAGTCTCAAAATCCTATAAAACACAAACCAAAACAACAGCAAAATGATACTTAAGTCTGATGTGGCAATATAATTTTTTTTTGATGGGTCAGATAATCACCTAGATTAAATTCATGCTTCAGGAAACTTAATACCATGCATTAGACATGTTTATCCAGTCTGAAGTTTTAAGCCTTGGTTGTATCACTAGCAACAAGATTTTTAGAATCCAGAAGAGAGTCTGTTGAATATGTATGTTATGCAAACTCCAGACCCACTTATCTAGTAAACATTCTGAAGCCCTATTTCATAGTTTTAAGAGCATGCAATCTTTTTTTGCAGAGGATATAGTTTTTAAATAAGGGCACAATAATAATATTTATGTACAACAACTTCGCCTCATGAAGTCACATCATGAAAACATTCTCTGCACTGTTAGTATAGTTTCACGGGTATATTCCCATAATAATATTCTATGATTACCATATCGCCTCCCTGACTCAAAAATGACAAGTCATATTACTTAACACTAGTTCTTCTCAGGACTAAATATTTGCGAGGAAACATGTTACTTTGGCAGGAAGTAAGTCGCACAAGCTGCTCTTCTTGGCAAGGCCTCCCCCACCACCTCCTCTGTCCTGGAGCAGAACTCAGGTCTGTGTGTGTGTAAGTACAGATGTGGACCCATGTATGGCTGAAGCCCTTGTGTAAACAAACACTTCTCTGAAATATTTAAAATATATTTATACTCTGAAAATAAATCAACTCAGAAACTGGGGAAGAAATAAGGCTCTGGTTTCTTTTATTGGATCATAAAGGGAGACATTGTCCACTTAAGGGTGAGAGAGTCTCATTGTAAACAAGAAGAAACCTAACCTCAGTAACAAATTCTCCCTCCCAGTAGTGGGTTTCAGAGTACCACCTGCCAGCGTTAGTACTGAATTGGGTGTCACGCAAGCATTCTGGAAAATGTAGCTTGGGATCAGGCATGAAAAATTTTCAGGCATCAAAAGAAGCCACCTTTTCTGGGTACATTTAATAAATATTTAGTAACATTCAGTTTTGCTAAGAGGAAAATTGTCATTCTCAGTGTTTGATGAAAGGAGTTCATTTTCTCATTAAAAAGCTGATAATTTAAAATAATTTCTCCATAGACCTTTGAAGAACAAGTTACGCTTTGATCAGTAATCATCAGGGTCCTGGCTGGCTGAGTGACTGCTTTTCCATCCCTAACCTTCTTCCCCAGCCTGCTCCCTCCCAACCCCGAGTTCTTCTCTGTGCGAACACTAGTCACTAGGTGTCAAAGCACTTTCCCAACTCACATTAATCTTCCCAACAACCCTGTGAGGTAGGTAGATGAATATTCTCTCTTTCATGTGTGCAAAAAATGTAGCCAAGGCTGGGGACGATGGGCGTTCACGTTCCCTCACCTTGCGTCCCCATCACTGGATCAGCCCCTCCGTGTCCTTGTTCCCAAAAGGGAAATGTTTAACTATTTTTATGCTTCAAAGGTCTAAGAAATCCTTGAAATAAAAACTTCCTATTTGAAGAATAAAACACTCATACATTTGTATTTCCCTTGAACGATTCTGTCAAGCAGACTCTGTGAAGGATTAACAGTGTGTGAGCAGCAGAGGAACAACTAGAAAATTCTAAAAGATGGAAAACAGCTGAATAGTAAGTTTCCTTGCCAGGGAGGGCCCGAGAGGCAAGCCTCTGGAACTGTCACCCTGTAGGAAGTCTGTTCCACAATCACCTCCCAGGACCCCAGGACCACCTCCCACAATTCTCCCATTCATGTTTGCTGAAAGCAAATAAAAATCAAATAGTGTTGACTCTGCATTATTTATTTCTCTTTGCACAACAAAGAGATCTTTAGCAGCAGAATATCGCCAGCAGTAGATTAATGCGCAAGAAAGTTTAGTTCCATTACCTACAACACCTGAGCATTTTCTGTCTATCTAGGCAACACCAGATAAGCAGAAAGAACACAAGGACTCAAACATCCGGATTTTCCCAATGCTCCAGATGTTTGACATCACAAATGCCAAATTTGCTCCTGGAGTGACTTACTTCTTTACTTTTTCTTGGGATATTTACATTCTTGTAGGACAATCTTTTTATTTTTTAATAATACCATGCTGTCTACTTCTGTTTTTGAAGACGAGTTGGCAATCATTTGGAAAATTCAGATGCTGAAAGCCCTCAAATGAAAAGAAACATAGTCATGAGGAAAAATAAAGCTTTTAGGGCTGCTGGTGGTCCAGAGGTTTTGTCTCCCTTGAAAAATTTCTTCATTGTCCACCTTTCTTCACTTCCATTATTCTGAAAATTGTTCTCCCGAGAATTATTTTTGCTGTCTGGGGACAAAGATGCAGTCTAGGTGATGACAGAATCAAGGTCCAAAATATGTTGAAATGAGTCACGTAATAAACTTGTTGACCCGGTTTAGTGGGTTTGATCACAGAGGTTCTTGGGATGTCATGATGTATTTATAATGGGACAATTAATAGGGCCGTGGTCACCCTGATTTTCACTCTTGTTAAGACAAAGGATGATTCAATGGTCATGTTTTACAAGCAAGAGTACTTATTATACCTTCAAATATCTCAGTTTATAACCCATCAGAAGCCCTCATCCCACAGAGTTAGCTAGGAGGGAACAGGCCAATGACCAAGGGAAACTGTCAAGCAGGAGATTCCCCTTAAGGACAGAGTTAGTCTCAGACACGAGCCACCAAGGTCATCTCTGTCCTCCTTGTCCAGCCATGCTCTGGCCTTTCATTAGTGGATGCATCTGTTTATCACCACAGAGTAGCAGGGTCCACAGCGACCTCTGCTCTACAAAAGGCAAATATTCCTGATGAACCACTGACAGGTTTCCTCCTCGGTCCCCACACCTGCACATTTACATAGTAGGAAACTTCTGTTCCAACACCTCTCGTAGTCATTCCTACTCAAAAGCCTTGTTTTAGAGGATGATTTCTTGTTCCTATGTGACAACAGCCAACCAACTTATTGGACAAGATAGAGGATATTTGTGCCTTTTTTGGCTTTAGAGATTGAGAAAATTGACACTTTCTTCAACTTCTTAGTTTTCATTGCTTTGCAATTGTAAGTTGCATGGTGGCAGGCCACTATTTCATCATTACACTTCAGTGCTTGTGCTCAGAGCTAGATTTGCTGAAGGACAGCCCTGGTGCCTAAAACTGGGACCATCACTTGGTACCTCTTGGTACGTCTTGGAGATCATCACCAAGATGGTCACTGATGAAGGAGAAACACCTTTGGAAGAGGTACAAAAAGGACCACAACATCGTCTTCTTTTTCTGTTAGATTGTTTATCAGATATATCTGAAGACTTTCACTCATTCTTCTAGTGTTAATGTCTGAAGCTGTTCTACTGAGAAGTTAGACAGAAATCTATACAACAACATATGGATGTCTGACTCTCTTGCAAACTTTGATCTGAAGTACATCTATCCTTACCTTGCAGCTCAAACCTTTCCTTAAAAAGAGAAGCAAGTGGGACTAACCATGATTTTTAATTAAGAGATCCCCTGTTTATTTTTCAGTGAACACTCAGGTGCTCAGGATGTCAGCTTGGTGATCTCAGAGCTGGTAACCAAGGTTACACAGGGTTGGAGAAGCAACAGGAGAGCCAAGTCCACATACAAAAGTATTTCAGTTTGAAACTGGCAATGTCGCCACCTAGGAAGGCAGGAATCAAATGATTCCATAGCTACAGCCATGTGGATTTTACCTCCAAAACTGAATTATAAATTCAATTTTATAAATTGGTTATTACAATGCTGACAACAGAACTCTCAGGAAATGAAGAACAGCAACTGTACTCAGATCAATTATTAAACAGATGACAATGACTTCCCCCCCTCATTTCCAAACACAAATAGATTTGTATCCATTTAAGGTGAGTCTCCATAACTCAGTGCACTGAGCTATGTAAGCCCCCAGGAATCCATTCATTTTTTTCTCTTTTTTCAAAGTCGTTATCGTTTAGTCACTATGTTGTGTCCGACTCTTTGCGACCCCATGGACTGCAGCCCACCAGGCTCCTCTGTCTATGGGATTCTCCAGGCAAGAATACTGGAGTGGATTGCCATCTCCTTCTCCAGGAGATCTTCCCAAGCCAGGGATTGAACCCAGGTCTCTTGTGTCTCCTGCATTGGCAGGCAGATTCTTTACCATTGAGCGGCTTGGGGAAGGCCTTTCAAAGCTGTGCAAATGAAGGCAAAAACAAGTGAAGAAGGTAGAAGTTCATGCCTGGAGTGAGAAGCAGGGAGCAGGGATTCTGGAGCACTCTACTTCACAGAGGCCTTTTCTCTCTCAGGCCTGCGGACCTCACTAAACTGAATGAGCGCTCCTTCCTACTAACTGACTCATTTCCCTTTGCAGTAGCTTGACTGCAATCTCACAAGTCAAGAATTCGCAAGATTAAAGGGTCTGTTGAATTAATTAACGCAAATCACCTTCAGTAAATCTTGACAAGTTCCAAGGTGTTTCTGTAAAAAAAGAGAAGGGAATCAATAGCACAGCAGTGTGAGGCTTTGTGCAGTGGAGGCTCGTGTTTCTGGTGTGGCTAGTTCATCTTCGGCTCCCTTCCCCTTCCTCCAGGCAGGAGAGACTGCTGTCTTTTCATAGAACTCCAAAACTCTGGTTCAGACCAAAGAAGACATTTCACCCCAGGCTTTCAAGACACACTTGAGAGATGTATTTCTTTTTCTAGGTACAATACCTTAGAAAGGTTAATAAGGGGAGTTGTTAGGTATCTTAGTTCTTTGAAAGAAGGATATGAAATTAAAATTCTTGACTAACTGACAGATCTCCGTTGATTATAGGATGATGTGCTATTGCTCTCAATTTGAATAGAAGAATTCTCAGCAACACAAATAGAAAGCCACAGGTGGAAGGTTAATTGCCAAGTTATCATAGTGGTATCCAACTGCCAGAACCACAATGGACTGAAACACCAGTGTTGATTACAACCCATTCTACTGGCTTGCAATCAAAATAGGAATTTCTTACAATGACAGAAACCCAAGATGTATTTTCAACACACTTAAGGGTGTTTTAGAACTTCCTGATAGATGAATTAATTTGAAACAATTAAGAACGTTGATTTGATACAGCTCGATACCAGACTGCCACTAGAACAGCTCAATTAAATTAGCTTAAACACAACATCTTCATTTATTAATATTTGTAGCACTTAAATGAAGTAAGAATTTGATTAGTTCCATTTGAATGCAAATCAAGCAACAGAGAGAGCGGATGGCCACCAGCTGAATTTGGTAGATGGAAGTAAAACAAAAACAATAAACCTTACATTTTCTGAAATTCTAATAACAGAGAAGGTGACAGGCTTTAATATTAGCACGAGAGAAAAGTTTGTGTTGGTACTGTGCTGGTAGTATTTGCTTATCAAGTTGATTATTAGTTCTGATGTTGATCTGTTGTGTTAAATGTGATGTTTCTCTGCAAACATCAGTAAGGGTACTTGCCTTGTCTGGTACCACCCCTGAGACAGGGGCAGTCATTGTAATGAACCACTCATGTGGCAGGAACCGAGACATTTAGGCTCTGACTTAGCACTATTATTAGATCAGCTGTTTTGCTGAAGGGATTCTTGGTGTTATTCTGGGCTCATAAAAATGAATATGCTTTCTTTTCTCTTTCCTTTTATTCCACAGAGGACCTATGAGTTTATAGCCTTCCCTAACCAGAATTATTTAACTCAGAGGAAATTAGTCATGTACATCAATAGTTATCTTTAATAAGATGCTCTTTACATCTATGGGAAGCCAATCACTGCGGGCCATATTGAAGGCGAGACTTGGAATGGGTACCATGCCAGCATGTGTCCACACAGGGTGGGGCTGGCAGTCTTCACTCCTGAAATGTGACGCAGGTCACTGCTGCTCGTCTGGGCACGGGGCATAAGAACATCCTCTCAGGTTGCAATAACTGAGGTTTATGTCTGAAAATTTGTTCTTCCTAAGTAACATGTTTGCTGCAGACTATGTTCTGGGGGAACCTACTGGGACATCTAATTTTTGTGTACAGAGATATATTTTTTTGCAATGAAGTTCTACTGATGATGGGAAAGGGAGTCTTTGACAAGCCTGCATGCCCCATGTTCACTTCTATAAACACACATGCCCCTTGTCCAGAGGGGGTTTCTAACTTCCTCACAACATACCCCCATTCTGTCTTAACTGATGGTCCCTCTTCCATTCCTCTGTGGCCAGCCAGAACTCCATTAAAAACTATAATTGGGGGCTTCCCTGGTGGTCCAGTGGTTAAGACTTCTGAGCACCATGGGGTGCTGGTTTGATCCCTGGTCAGGAAACTAAGATCCCACATGCAGCATGATGTGGCCAAAAAAAGAAAACCAAAAAAAACCCCAGAATGGTGACTGGGACAAAAAGGTATCATAAGTGCTCATCAAAGATGCTTCCTGAAGGTCAGAGAAGTGCCATCTCAGAAGCATGCTGATTTCACATCTCTTCTTAAAAATAAATCCTCAGGAATATCTCCAAAGCTGATTCAAAGATGATTGGTCTGAGTCAAATGCACTGTGTGCATGCTAAGTCACTTCAGTCATGTCTAACTCTGTGTGACCCTGCGGACTCTAGTCCACCAGGCACCTCCGTCCATGGAATTCTCCAGGCAAGAATACTGGAGTGGGTTGCCATGCCCTCCTCCAGGGCACCTTCCTGACCCAAGGAGCGAACCTGCGTCTCTTGTGTCTCCTGCATTGCAGGTAGGATCTTTACCACTAGCACCACCTGGGAAACCCTTGAATCAAATACTTTATGCTAAAGGCTGTCTCGAAAGTTATTTTTGCTTTGTGGTCTTGACTTAAAAATTTCTAGTGTTGGAGAGGCATAAGAACAAATTACAAAACTACTTTTCTCTTTATCAGCAGCCATCTATTGTTGATTTATCTTTATATTTATACTGTAACCTTATGTTTGCCACTATGCAGGCTAACTGTGTATTGAGAGGCTTATATAACACAATCTTGGAAAAACTTATGTTTCTTTATTGCTCTGGTATGGAATTAAATGTAGACATTAGGAAGAGAAGCAGTGTGATAGGATAGAAAGAACTATAGCTGAAGTCAGACGACTCTTCTGCTACCAAAGACCAAAGTGTGAGCTGCTGGAATATGGAATTCCTTCCACGTGTGACTGTGTATTGCCTGGCAGTGCCAGGCATATAGATCACACTTGATAGATGAATGGCTGAAGGAATTCTGATAATGAAAAATGCCTGATCCCTTTGGATCTCTGTCGTGCTCATTTCTAAAAGAAATGTTCTCAGGTAACATTGAAATCTTGTATAGATGCTATTCTCTATAAAAGTTCATGATGCCTAATTTAACCTAACTTCATAAAGATCTGTTTAAGTCATATCAAAGTCAGAAGTCAGATTGCTTGTGTTTTTAACATATTACATTCAGACTGATGGCTACATCTATTTTTTAAAATAAACACCAGGATTGAGAACATTTTCGGTTTATTGCTGTGGCCACCTTTTTAGCATGAATTCAGCCCCCACATACTACTTCCTACACAACAGAATCATTGAATGGGCACAACTCAGTCATCCTGTGGATCCCAGACACATTATGTCTAAGCTGAGGATGGAGAAGTCACATATGTTATTTTATAAACCAACTCCACAAATATCTGGTAAATGCTATATTCTTTAGGTATAAACTTTCCATCTAAGAGGAAATTACCAGATTTATATGAGGGTTCAACTGGTGGTCTAGTAATCCATGTACATATTAAATTTTGTGACCTGCAAGATATTAAATGAAATTTAGGGCAAATTATGGCAGTGGAATAGAGTTATTTTATAATATGAAAATAATGGTGGCTCAGACAGAAAAGGATCAATCTGCAAAGCAGAAAACCTGGGTTTGACCCTGGGTTGGGAAGATCCCCTGGAAAAGGGAATGGCAACCCAATGTAGTATTCTTGTCTAGAGAATCTCACGGACAGAGGAGCTTGGTGAGCTACAGTCCATGGGGGTCACAAAGAGCCAGACACAATGGAGTGACTAAAACACACACACATACACACACACACACACGTGTCACTCGAAGATTTGTTAGATTCATCTTTCCTTCTTCCTTTCCCCACCCCCATCTCTCTTTTTTCCCCCAGTCTGAAGGTCAAGGCAAGTAGGGGGTTTGGCTGTCTTTCTGTTTACCTAACTGGAAGACAGTAGCATACATATAAAGAATACAGGAAAAGAACCATCAGGCTAATTTATATTTATCACTTATTTTAGTGCAAAGTAGAGCCATGGAAGCGGGGAGAGACAGTTGTTTGGAATGAAATAGAAGAATTTATCTGCCTACTCTGACTTAGGGGGTCACGGTGAAATTCAATGACAAGTGATAAAGACTTCTGTTTCTCATCACTGACTTTTTTGCTTTTAGCTTCTAATCTTGAAGGACCTTTTTGATTTTTAAATGAGATTCTCTTGAAAAATTGGATCGTCAGACCATATTTTTGTTTCTCCTGAGATCTTGCCAAGGACGGAAGAGATTTTGGTGGGAAAATATTCCTTGGTTTTCTAGAAGGATTTGTGGTTGTGAGAAGTCTGAGAAGCTGTGTTCACCTCTCAGCCCCAGTGTTTCCAGCAATGGGACCCTTGCCTAATTTAGTGTCTGTGAGCTTAAGTTTTGTCTGTAAATGGAACTTAAGTCATAGATGGCAGAGAAGATGGAATGAGATCATGGAGATAAAGCTGGTTAATCCTTGATGCTCTTGGGCTCAGTCAGTTCCCATTAATACAGGGCAGGGGAATAACCAAAGCAAAAATTTGATTGAGTCAGTGTTTCTGACTTACGTTGGTATATTATGAAAATGATATTAGCAAAACAGCTAGATATTTCAAGGACATTAACTGACCCTTATTTAGCAGAATATAGACCCAGAAAGGGGGCTTCCTAGGTGGCTCAGTGGTAAAGAATCCACCTGGCAATGCAAGAGACACAGGTTTGAACCATGGGTTGGGAAGATCTCTTGGAGAGGGAAATGGCAGCCCACTCCAGTATTCTTGCCTGAAAAATCCCATGAACAGAAGAGTCTGGCTGGCTATAGGGTCACAAAGAGTCGGACACAACTTAGCAACTGAGCAACAACTATCCAGAAAAAGTTAAAGGTTTGATTTCTTGGGTAGATCGTTACATGCAATATTACAGAAGTTTGATTTTTTTTTTCCTTACGGAATCTAGAGAAAGAGCTTCAGATGGATGGTGAAACAACACGATGCCTCAAACACTCAAGGGAGAACTTCTGAACCCCTCATTTTTGTGGGTAAACGGCTATTTGCCATGTCTTCCATTTGGCTTTCTGCTGTGTGAGAGCTTGCCTAATTGCTACAATTAGCAAAATTAAATGGCTCATTGTGTTGTTATACAATTCCACCCACATGCCACAGAGTTTCACTTTGGAGGCTGTTGATCACAGACACACTGCATCTTTCCATGAGCTTCTTTTTAGGATAGCCCCTGGACAAGACACATGTCCACAGAGAGTGCTTTGTGGGAGACAGTGCAGCCTGCCCAGTGGAGGAGAGGAGGTGCCACCCCAGTGTCCAGATGGTCTGATACAAGTGGGGCCAGAAACTTAAAAACGGAGGGATGGGTTGGGGGTGATAGAGAGGAATGGCCCATCCTTAGCCAGTTTAAAAGGCTCCTGCTTCAGATGGGTGGAAGTGGGGGGTGGGGGGCTATGAGTCACAAGCTGACAGAAGCCAGCAATTTGATTGTTTTCAAGTGTGACTCTGGGTTGCTGAAGATAAACAAACATGAGTCGATTTTCACCCATCACTGAAATTAGAGAAATGACCACCTCAGTCCTGCTGTGCTTGCACTGCACACATCAACCATTCTCTGAGTTGTTTTTCTGAAAGACAGCCTGAGATCTTTTTTTTTAAAGGCTTTAAAAACATCAAAATGCAGGCACCTCATCCAAGCCTTATATGGAAACAGCAATTGCTAAGGGCAAAGACTCAAGAGAATGCTGGGGAACATATATGTAATCTCAGAAATGGTTCATCAGATTAAAAAAATCTCTGGATTCTTCTCCAAACATTGTGTCAGAACTTGTTTCCCTTAATGATATTTGGTACACTGAAAAGCAAATACGTATCCTTACATAATCCTGCTAAGGACACCAGATGTTTTCTTTACTCCTTTCAATATGTTCAGAGAAAGAATCTTTGAAATGACTCAAGGTTATTCTTGTCTCTCTAAAGACAAGCTCCTTGAGGAGTGGGAAAACTCATTCAAGCTAAAAATGATAATTATATCTAGATATTTCCAACTGAAGAAGACTCTTGAGAGTTCCTTGGAATGCAAAGAGATCAAACCAGACAATCCTAAAGGAAATCAACCCTGAATATTCATTGGAAGGACTGATGCTGAAGCTGAAGCTCCAATACTTTGGCCACCTGATGTGAAGCTGACTCATTGTAGAAGACCCTGATGCTGGAAAAGATTGAAGGCAAAAGGAGAAGAGGGTGGCAGAGGATGAGATGGTTAGATACCATCACTGACTCAATGGACATGAGTTTGAGCAAACTCTGGGAGATGGTGAAGGACAGGGAAGTCTGGTGGGCTGCATTTCATGGGGTCATAAAAGTCAGACATGACTTAGTGACTTAACAGCAACATTTCCAACCCAAGTTCAAGTGTGTTGATGTCTTACAGACATGGATTCTACACTTGAGGTGATGCTGAAAAGGAGTGGGAAAAAACTTTTTATCTAAAAGTTTATGTGTCAATAACATACATGTATGTGCATTAACAACAGTATATATTTTACTCTTTTCATCCATTAGTTGTGTGTATACATATATTATATGTAATATGTGTGTTATCCATACTAAACACACGTCTATACAATATCTTTTTAAAAAAGTCATTGAGATTTCAATTATTCCTATTCACTTTTAATTGGTCAGTGCTATTACTTCATTTATTCATAGAGCCAAAGAAATGGGCCATTTAGAAATTAAGTATAAATACATCTTCAGATCATCTCTGTATTTTCCTTTTGCTAATACTTGAATTGCATATTCTTGCCATGCCGGTAGGAGAATTTATTTCATTTGTTGGGTTCACAGCAATATCATAAAAGAAGAGCAACAAAGTGTCTACAAAGTCCAGGTTACTGAACTAAATAGTACATAGTTAAGGAGAACAACAGGAATGGGAGAAGATTTAAAGGACATAGTCATTTTGAGGGACCAAACTTTGACTTACATTGAAAAAAAATTTTTTTCTTCCACACAAATACTTAAAGTCTCAGTGTGGTTAGGATACATACAGTCCTCATCTTAAGTTGAGTTTCACTGAGAAATGTTCATTTAAAAATGAAGAAAATTTATAATATTTTCTTTTAGAAAACTCACGGTCCTATGCAAAATTAAATACTAAGGACAGACCCTTCACCGATCCTCCCCCCCCCACCCCAGCCAAGTGACCCAGCAGACCCAGAACAGGATGCTGGAGCTCAGAGATAAAGAATCCAGTGTTTCCGATTTGTATGCTAACAGATTTGTAGGTTCCAATTTGTAAGGCTTGTTCCTTTTGGATTCTTGAGCCACTCTTGTGGAGAATTTAGTGGTCAACTGAAAATAAAATCTTAGGGTTTATACTAAGTATACATATGAAAATCAAACTTTGTTCCTTTGTACGTTGACAATGTCTCTTTAAATCCTAATACTGGAAATGCTCTGTTATCAGTGTATCTGAAACAAATACATGCTTGATGGCAACACAATGCTTTCTGAATCATGGAAGCAAGATTAAGCCATGATTCTCCTTGGAAGTAACACTTGTTGTCATGTTGGTGGTGTTCTTGTCTGTAATCTTGAGAAGTCTCGTTATTTACGACATGGTGGAGATGTCATTTCCTTAACAAGCTTTTTTGACTAAACCCTCACCTTTTAAGTATGTTGGATAACAGAGTATTTACAGTATTTGGTAAAATCACTGAAAATTTCAAACTTCTCGCACTCTCCTGACTGCATTCTCACTCTGAAGACAAAGCACAGCACAGTATTTTTTTAGTCACACCGCGCTCATTTTGATTCTTCCCCTGTTGAACGAAGGACCAAGTTGAGAAATAACTTAGGATTTACATGATTGAAGAGTGATGGGACCTGTTGTGTTTGTTGACTAACATTATCATCTGTGATTTACCCATGGAATCAAAGGGATAGTTCAACTGGGCAGTTTGGTTTCCAAAAGATCATTAATTATGAAGCTAATGACCCACGGGCCGGCACCAAAGTGAAGAATTTGCCAATATAATAATTTTTACCTTCTAGAGTTGGGACTGGAATGTTTTTGCCAATTACTGGCAAGAAAAGCATCTTTCTGGGCCTTTCCTGGTGACCAGGTAATGTTTTCACATCTAAACCAAAGGTTATTATTTTTTAGTGGACTGGAGGATCCATCATGGAGTACTAGGAAAATATGTCTACTGATAAAAATCATCTACTTTTTAAACACTGCCTTTGGACTTAGTACCAAAAAAAGTCCTAGTTCGAGCCCTCTGTCACTTGCTGTGGGTGTCATCATAGGGACGGCTGCCTCTGTGTGACACAGTCATGACAGGTAGTGGCTCTAGAACTTGACTGTTTAAGTGAATTGGACAGTCCAGATAACTGAATAATAAGTTAAACTGACATTTATTTTTTTTTAAAAAGTGACTTGACTAATATTTAGTGCATCAGTTGGGTAGATATAAAACTGGGAAAGGACGTTCAAGACATTGCCCACTGTGGTCAGGTTTGTCATGAGATGGAAGAGTCATCACTTCCATCTTTGGTTTCCTGGGAAACATTGGCCAGTCTTGACAAGCCCTTTCTAGTTAAGCTGATTCTCTCATCCCCTGATATTCTGATAGCACCCCTGGCCAGGTTCCTGGGGGCACCGACATGGCAAAGTAGGATGATCTTGCAAGAGACACGTGTTCTCGATCTGCTGAGGCAGGCAGATGGGATCTGTGGACCAGTTTCTACGTCCCAAGTAATTATGATGCTTAAAGTATTTTAAACGATCCCAGGTCTATAAAAAAAGTGATGATGCCTATATGTATACCTTATATTTTTTATTACAAAAATATTGAAATAATCCATGAGTTATTCCACTCTGCACCAACTATAAAAAAATACTATCAAAGTTTGACCGGCACTTTTAATGCAACAAAAAGCACCATGACTGGGGGTTGGGGGGGACACTGGGAACAGAAAGTGGGGAATGTTTACTTGCTGGACAGAGGTATTTAAAACCCAGAAGCTTGTTGTAAGAGTGGGACTTTACAAAATGACTGAAATACAGATCTTAGCTGGATCTAGTGATAAGCCCTCAATCAGTTCAGAAGGGTTTTCTCACAGCATATTCACTGCACTGGTGGGCTCATACTTACAAAAATGTGTCCCAAAGCCTCTAAAAGACACATCACTTTGACCTTGGGGGTAGGGGGAGAGGGGTCCTTTACACAGGGAGGACTTGACTGTTCGAGCACTCTTCTGCTTTGGTGGAGCTCACGCCACCCATGCTCAGCCGTTCAGGGCTTTCCCGCCAGTCTCGTGTTGGATGGACTTTGGCACTAGAAGGGTGTGGCATGGCGTATTCTGAAATCCTGCCTGCCCGCCATCACATTCCTGCACCTGAACACTGGCCCTCTCTCCCGCGCTCCGCCCTGACCTTCCCATGTGAGCTGCACAGGCCAGGAAATCAGACACTCATTCTGCTTTTTGCTCCCGCTTCCTCTCCGTGGTTTTATTACACTTTTTGCAACTGAATAGTGCATCCTGATTATCACTGAACTTACATCACTAAGGTATCAAGCTCCTTGGTCTGGTCAGAAGCCATCCATGGGCTGCATAGGATTTCTGTAATAGGAGATGTTCTCAACTGAAAACTTAAAATGAAAAAAAAAAAATCCTGATGTGTGTTGAAAACGAACCATTTCATCAATTCTAATACATGTGTAAACACATGGGTTTTCTGTCCATTGGGTAAGGTTTTCACATGAGGATGGTTCATGAATTCTTTCTAAGCTTCACTATATATTTTTGTTTGTTTTTTTGTTTTTCTGGAGTCTTGAGGGATATGTTTTCTCTCTCTTTGTTTTCATATTCCTGCAGGAATCACAGCTTTGCATCAAGCAAAATCACCTAAACGATTTTGACAGAGGATTGGCTTGTGTGTTACTGTGTGTGTACTCATGTGTGTATGTGTGATTCAGTATATTTTTATGCAAAGATCAGTTAACTCCATCCAAACACCCTACTGATTGGAGGCAGTATTTCCCATCACAACAGTACCCTTGGATGGATGTGCTGAAGATTGGGCTGGAGGGGTTGGCAGCAACAAGGAGTCCCACTGAGCTGGCCTGTTCCCTTCAGGCGGAGTAGGAGGGTTTGGGGGCTGCTCTTTGAAAAGAGGCCAGCAGCAGGCACTCTGCTGTCGGAGGGTCAGACACGTATCCGATGAGGGTCAAACCGGGAGTCTCACAGCCCATCGCCCTGCTCTAGGGGAGAGTTTCCTTATTGCCACAGCCCTGCTGTCACCCCTCTGTCTGGAGGTCGTGGCCCCTCCAAGTCCTCTCGTTTTATAAAGTGGTCTCATACTCCAGCCGCTCCTGAATGAGAGCATCGTCTTTGTACTGCAGCCTTGGAGGAGACGGCGAACATTCAAAGGCTAAAATGGCTTTCGGAGGCTTCGGTCCAAAACGTGTCTCTCCCACGCTGGGTACCTGTTCCTGAACAGGTCAATCTTAATGACGGATTCTTCAATCCGTGGTGGGCGAGAGGATGGGGTGGATGGGGCCGTGGGCCTCACCTGAAAGACAGGGACACACCCATCTCGCTCTGCGAATTTCTGGTCTCGGTCCCCGGCGACACTGCGGTTGTTGGAGATGGACCGCAAAGTGCTCGTGGCCACGTCTGGAGGCAGAGCGAAGGCAGCAGAAGGGTCCTCGCAAGCACAGCTTGGTGACTGCCCAAATCGGGGTCCGTTGGGGTGAAAGAAGGCATAATACATCAGCATAAAAACCACGCCGGTTAAGAAGCTGCTGAAGACCACGCACAGCGCCGGGATGGCAAACGCATCCGCGATCTGGGGAGCCTTGTAGAGGTACCAGAGGGCACTCAAGGCTGCGTTTTCCAGAAGGATCACAAAATAGTAAATGAAGAGCCTGCAGCGTGTCCTGCCTTCCTTGACATTGAACCAGCTGAAGATGTAGATAATCCCCACCACCATGTCGAACACGATCTCCTCCCACTTGGTGATGCAGAACTCTGTCTCACAGTGGACGATCCAGAAGGTCATGGTGCACCAGTGAAGGACGATGAAGATCCCAAAGTAGAGCTGGAAAACCGAGGCAAAGAGGGCGAAGGTGATGACCCTGGCTGCAATGGTGAAGAAGTGCCAGCAGAACTGGGTGACCACCGCCACGTAGCGGATAGGCTTCTTGTCATCACGGGAGTCCCGGAGGGCCTTCTGGTAGGAGGCCAAGGCCCAAGCCAGGGATACCAGGGAGGCTGCCGCGGTGAAACCTGCAAAGGCAAGCGGAAAGACAAGCTGTCAAAGGTGCGATACACTGGAAAGGAGTCACATGGGGCTGGGGGTTTGGGACAGGCTAGCTTCCACGGCGGCAAAGCTCTTCATTTCTCTGAGTTTTAGCTGGACTGTAGATGGGACTCCTAGGATCAGTCCTCCACGGTCCCCCACATATGGAGAAGACATGGAGCTGATGAGAATGCTACTCAGGATGAGAGTGGGATGTGGGGCTGGAAACAGGGAGGGGTGTTAGCTTCCTGTGTATTCAGCAAAAATAGATTCCGGAGGTCGTTTTATTTGGTGGGAATATAACTGTGGACTGTATGTTGATAGAACTGGGTGGCTGTTTCAACTTTGCCACTGATGACCTCCATGACTTTGGACGATGATTTAAATTGGCATCCTCATTTAGGAGGTGGATAATCTCCAAGGCTCCTTGTCAGCTCTGGGATGCTGTGATTGAAAGGAACTAATAATTACAAGAAAGGCGAGGGGCTAGTTGGTTACCTTTCTGGTTCTAAACAGGAATAAATGTAGCTCAGTCCCCAAAGAAAGTCAATTATTTCTTGAAAATAAGGCAAGGAGTCCGTGGGGTCTCCCTGGCCATGTTTCTTGTGGCGCCTGGTGTGCTCTCTGCCCTTATGTGATCTGGGACTCTTTCTACAGCTTCTTTCTGCTTCAAAGAAGAAATGTCTGCTCACTGTCACTCATCTTGTAATCTTTCACAGATTAAACATTGTGTAGAAATCGCTTATCAACCGCTTTTCTTATTAGGCAGTGAACCTGTTTAGTTAGTATTCCCCCTAAAAGTATCTTTCCAGATAAAAAAATAATAAATATTCTTACTGCTTCCCTCCACTCCTGCTCCACCTACTACACTTGAAACATCATCTCTGTGGTCCTGATGTGGAGAAGGCTCTTCTAAAACACACCACCTCCTTCAGAAGGGAGGGAGAATTCCACGTTGTCACTGAAAGGTCATATCAGTCTGCCCTGCAACTAGTCTATGAATAACAAGCTGTAGCACGATTTGTAACAATACTTATATGTGTGTGTGTTCTCAGTCTTATCCAGCTCTTCGTGACTCCGTGGACTGTAGCCCGACAGGCTCCTCTGTCCATGGGGTTCTCCAGGCAAAAATACTGGAGTGGGTTGCCATGCCCTTCTCCAGGGGATCTTCCTGACCCAGAGATGAACCCAGGTCTCTTGCATTGCAAGCAGATTCTTTACCATCCGAGCCACCTTAGAAGCCCAAACAGGGGAAAACCAGGATTGACCACTTGGGCTTGTCCATTTAGTTTTCTTTAATCTAGAATGTTTCCACAGGCTTTCTTTGTCTTATATCACTGGACAGTTTTTGAAGAGTATATTGCCTAAAGGAAAGAAAGAAAGAGAAGGAAGGAAGGAAGGACTTCTAAATACAGTCAGAACCACAGGAAGAGATATGCAAAAATTTTGCACCATTCTTCATTGCTCTCCTCTTCTGCTTTTGCAATTTCAGTCTGAGCTGCAAATGCCAAAACATTATGAAATAAAATCTGTTCTCCCGTTGTGTTGTTTGTGGCCTGGGCATAAACAAGAATTCTTGGAAAAACCCAGAGAATGCTTTATGTGGATTTATAACCTAATTCCATAGCTGTAGGAGGTTCAGGGAACTGAACCACGCACTCTAAACAGAGTGAGACTCTCTCTCTCTCCTTAAGGAGTACAGAATGGCAGCTCTCCTAGCCCCGTCAACCTCACCACAGGCCAGCCAAGGGTTGGTCTCAGGGTTAGGACCCATGTTCACAGCCGAACTGCAGCTAGTGAGAAAGGGCTTTTTCAAAAAGCTGTTATTGGGTAAAATTTCAAGCATATACAATAGCAGAAAGAATCACAGAACAGATAAACCCTGCATGCACAGTCAACTCAGGGGCCTGAGTTCTGAAATTCTTCCCGAGGAAAGTGCGAGTTTTGGTCGGCAGGGGGCGCCTCTTGACAGCACCTCGACGGGCGACTTCGTGAATCTTCCGGATGCTTTGTCTTCCTTTACTGGGAGACAGAAGAGCTGTGCTGGGGCCTGATGTGTTCTCAGCTCTTTCTGGGAAGCCTGGCCTGGTGGCTCTCGGCCCGACTTCCTCTGGCTAAGTCGGTCCCCCAGCCACCCTGCCAGGTTTCCCTCTTCTAGGAAGACAGAAAATGCTGTGCTCAAACTTGAAAAACAAAACAAACAAACAACTC
>SJXQ01012574.1:128675-305584 GCA_006408695.1 Aepyceros melampus
CCCCACCCGCCAACCCGTGCACACCACACCCTGCACTCTGCACACTTTGAAGCACTCAGGGAAACAGAGACTCAAAGGGAGGCTAAATAACTTGCCTGAGCTGATGTGACTAGCAAAGTAAAGCAGACATCCAAATTCATAGATTCCAGACTTGCACCGCGACCACAGGCTGGGATCAGATTGGGGTCCATGACAGGTGAGAAGACGTATAGACTAGTGTGTGTGAGGGGTTAACTCCAGGGCTAACAACCTCGAGGGGTGAAGGTGACCCCGGAGTGGTGCCGCCTCTCAGGTTCTGACTCTGAGGGCTCCTCTCACACCTGCTCCTTCAGGCTCCCTTTGAACATGCTTGTTCCCAGGTCAAGGGGTCCCATTCTGGTTCTTCACAAAATTGACCAGAGCACAAGCTCCTAGAAGGAAAACCAGGCCTTTTTCATCTTCACATTTTCTGGACTAATACAGTCCTCCTAATTTTCCTGATTTTTTTTTTTTTTTTGGCTGTACTGTGAGGCTTGTGGGATATTAGTTCCCCTCCCAGGGATCGAACTCAGGCACTGGGCAGTAAAAGCATGGATTTCTAATCACTGGACCTGGATTTTTATCTGTGGAAAAATGTTGCCCAATTCAAGCTGATTATAGAGCAAAGAGTAGCAGGTCATGAAACCAGAATGGTTTCAGCATGCTTAGAGCTTGTCTCTTAGTTAGAGATATAAAAGCTGGAGATCCACTTGGCTGGACTCTTTATCGAATTTACCTAGTTGAAAGAGTATAATAATTAAAAAAAACATAAAACCGCCTATACTGTGATCTTTGTGGAATGAGGTGAAGCAAAGAAAAGTCATATGAACTCCACTGGGTCTAAGATGTTCGACATCTCCTTGCATGGAAACCATTTTATCTCTTTTTTAAACCTTGTAATAGTTCTGATTAAAAATATTTAAATGCTTTAATATGTTTAACTTCGGTAGGGATACGCATTCTCCTCGTAATCCATCCCAAGGAGTTCAGCTTCTTTGCAAGGCAAATTGTAAGGCTGCTAAGGAGTTGATAAGAGAAATACTGAATGGAAATTTAAAAAAATATTTTACTATGAAAGCAGTTGAAGAAAGTTGTGGGAAGAACCAAAGTGTCTTCTTTTTAAGACATGTGAAAAGGAATTTTTTAAAAAAATTTTAATTGGGAGATAATTGCTTTACAATATCGTGTTGGTTTCAGCCATATGTCAACATGAATCAGCCATATATATGTATGTATGTATATATATATATATATATATATAGGTCCCCTCCCTCTTGAAACTGCCTCCCACCTCCCACCCCGTCCCTCCTCTCTAGGTTGTCACATAGCACTGGATTGAGTGCCCTGTATCACACAGCAAACTCCCACTATCTATTTGACATATGGTAATGTACATGTTTCCATACTACTCTCTCAACTGGGATTTCCTTCTGAATGGAAAAAACACAAGTTAGGTGATCTCGTATAGCTGCAGCCCATTTCAGTGTTTAAATTATCTTTAGATTAAAAAAAAAAATTCCCAGGAAAGCAAACATTCTGTGTGTAAGAATTTGAAAACATCTAATGCTGTTTCTCTAGGGAAAAAACATTCTGTACTTAGGAGGAGGTGAGGAGTCACTCTTCTTTGTACAATATTACAAACTTCAACCTATACTTACATTGAACATAAAAAGATGATAGAAATGACTACTCAAAAGACATAAAATAGGGCTTCCCTGGTGACTTAGTGGTAAAGAATCTGCTTGCCAGAGCAGGAGACACAGGTTTGATCCCTGGTCTGGGAGGATCCCACATGCACTGGAGCAGCTAAGCCCATGCATCACAGCTACTGGGTCCACACGTGGCGACAACTGAGGCCCAGGCGCCTGGAGCCCGTGCTCTGCAGCCAAAGAGACCACGGGAATGAGAAGCCCACCAACCACAGCTAGAGAACACCCCCTCTCGGCACAGCTAGAGAACAGTCTGAGCAGCAGTGAAGACCCAGCACCACCAAAAATAAATACATGAATATTAATAAAAAAGAAATATCCAATGCCGATGTTTAAAAAAGACACAAAGTAAGTAATCTGAGATCCCCAGTAGAGTTAAATTTTCCTTTATGTGAACATGAAATCGCTCAGTCGTGTCTGCCTCTTTGTGACCCCATGGACACCAGGCTCCTCCGTCCATGTGATTTCCAGGCAAGAGTACTGGAGTAGGTTGCCATTTCCTTCTCCAGGGAATCTTCCCAACCCAGGGATCGAATCCAGGTTTCCTGCATTATAGACAGACGCTTTACCATCTGAGCCACCAGGGAAGTCCTTTAGAGTCAGTTTATTTTCCACACCATTTATTTTTTCACCATCACTCTCTTTTTTCCTTGAAGTTTTTCACTGATGGATGGAAGGGGGCTTAGTGAGGGCAAAATGAAAAGAAATAACGGTAGGGACCTAACAGAAGCAGAAGATATTAAGAAGAGGTGGCAAGAATACACAGAAAAACTATACAGAAAAGATCTTGATGACCCAGATAATCATGAAGGTGTGATTACTCACCTAGAGCCAGACATCCTGGAATGTGAAGTCAACTGGGCCTTAGGAAGGATCACTATGAACAAAGAATCACTATGGAGGTGATGGAATTCCAGCGGAGCTATTTCAAATCCTGAAAGATGATGCTGTGAAAGTGCTGCACTCAATTTGCCAGCAAATTTGGAAAACTCAGCAGTGGCCACAGGACTGGAAAAGGTCAGTTTTCATTCCAATCCCAAAGAAAGGCAATGCCAAAGAAAGCTCAAACTACAACACAATTGCACTCATCTCACATGCTTGTAAAGTAATGCTTAAAATTCTCCAAGCCAGGCTTCAGCAATATGTGAACCGTGAACTTTCAGATGTTCAAGCTGGTTTTAGAAAAGGCAGAGGAACCAGAGATCAAATTGCCAACATCCTCTGGATCATCAAAAAAGCAAGAGAGTTCCAGAAAAACATCTATTTCTGCTTTATTGACTATGCCAAAGCCTTTGACTGTGTGGATCACAATAAACTGTGGAAAATTCTGAGAGATGGGAATACCAGACCACCTGACCTGCCTCTTGAGAAGCCTGTATGCAAGTTCAGGAAGCAACAATTAGAATTGGACATGGAACAACAGACTGGTTCCAAATAGGAAAAGGAGTGCATCAAGGCTGTATGTTGTGACCTTGTTTATTTAACTTATATCACAGTACATCATGAGAAAAGCTGGGCTGGAGGAAGCACAAGCTGGAATCAAGATTGCCAGGAGAAATATCAATAACCTCAGATATGCAGATGACACCACCCTTATGGCAGAAAGTGAAGACAAACTAAAGAGCCTCTTGATGAAAGTGAAAGAGGAGAGTGAAGAAGTTGGCTTAAAGCTCAACGTTCATAAAACGAAGATCATGGCATCCAGTCCCATCACTTCATGGCAAATAGATGGGTAAACAGTGGAAACAGTGGCTGACTTTATTTTTCTGGGCTCCAAAATCACTGTAGATGGTGATTGCAACCATGAAATTAAAAGACGCTTACTCTTTGGAGGGAAAGTTTTGACCAACCTAGACATCATATTGAAAAGCAGAGACATTACTTTGCCAACAAAAGTCCATCTAGTTAAGGCTATGGTTTTTCCAGTGGTCATGTATGGATGTGAGAGTTGGACTATAAAGAAAGCTGAGTGCTGAAGAATTGAATCTTTTGAACTGTGGTGTTGGAGAAGACTCTTGAGAGTCCCTTGGACTGCAAGGAGATCCAACCAGACCATCCTAAATGAGATCAGTCCTGAATATCCATTGGAAAGACTGATGTTGAAGCTGACACTCCAATACTTTCTCCACCTCATGCGAAGAGTTGACTCACCGGAAAAGACCCTGATGCTGGGAAAGATTGAGGGCAGGAGGAGAAGGGGAGGACCAAGGATGAGATGGTTGGATGGCATCACTGACTTGATGGACGTGAGTCTGAGTGAACTCTGGGAGTTGGTGATGGACAGGGAGGCCTGGTGTGCTGCGGTTCATGGGGTCACAAAGAGTCAGACGTGACTGAGTCACTGAACTGAAGAGAAAGAGGAGGAAACAAGGACAGCGCCCGGTGACCTTCTCTCACCTGCAAAAAGAGACACGGATGGACAAGAGCAAAATGAATATAATAATTGAAAAAATCCTGATATGTACCAAACATTGCTCTGTGGCTGGCCTTCCACACTCATTACTCCATTTATTCTCACAGCATCACTCCCTCGATGTAAGTATCATTGCCCATTTTCCAAATAAAGAAACTGAGACTCAGAGAGTGAAACAGTCTCACCAAGGGGTAGCAAACATTTTTGTAAATATAAGAAATACTTTGGGTTTTGCAGGCCCTGGCTCTCTGTCAGAAGCATTCAGCTTTGCCTTTGTAGGGAGAAAACAGCCATAGATAAGAGTTAAACAGAAGAAAAGCAGGTGGTGGGCTGAATTTGGTCCAGGGGCCTTCATATTCCAACCCATCAGCTGACCCGGGGACACATTTTGAACAAGGAGCAGGGTTAGGATTTACACCCACATTTTTTCTGACTTTAAACTCCTCACACTCTTCCCTACACTCACTGAAATATTCTGGGCCACTGATGAAAGCTGGCCCCTTTGGGGACCCTTTCTGAAGCGGTTTTAGGTGCTTACTGTCTGAATGAAAGCCCGAGGCCCTTTCACCATCCACTCAAGCAAAGAAAGAAGTGAAAGTCACTCAGTCGTGTCCGACTCTTTGCGACCCCATGGACTATACAGTCCATGGAATTCACCAGGCTAGACTACTAGAGTGGGTAGCCTTTCCCTTCTCCAGGGGATCTTCCCAAACCAGGGATCAAACCCAGGTCTCCCGCATTGCAGGCAGATTCTCTACCAACTGAGCCACAAGGGAAGCCCAGAGAAACAAGCCCACAGGTAAGTGTGATTGTGGCCTGTCTCGTGCACAGGATGACATCTGTGCATGAACACACCCACTGAAGGTCAACTGTAAAGTCATCTAAGAAGGAGCACAAGAGCCACGCCTCCACAGTCTTGCTCATTTTCAGGGAAGCAGGCTGTTCAGTCACTAAGTCATGTCCGACTCTTTGCGACCCCATGGACTGCATCATGCCAGCCTCCTCTGTCCTCCACTATCTCCTGGGGTTTGCTCAAATTCATGTCCACTGAGGTGGTGATGCTCTCTAACTTCTGCCGCCCCCTTTCTCCCTTTGTCTTCAATCTTTCCCAGCATCAGGGTCTAAGCAAGTAGCCATTCACAAGGGCAAGACGATGCCCTGGTCCAGGCTGGGCCCCACCCATGGAAACACCAGCTCCTGCACTTGGCTATGCCTCAGCCACACCAGCCGAAGCATCTGAGACAGAGTCTGTGGCAGTTTCTCTTCCCTTGCGTCTCAAGGTACTTCTGCAGCCTGCCATGCGTGTAAATGTGATTGCCACAAATCACCTGCCAGTGTCACCAGTATTGACAGTCACTGGCCTATTTAGAAGGATCTGCGATCAGGGCATCCATGGGAGAGTGACAGAGTCTGGGTCCCTAGGGTTTATAATCAAGTGTTAATTCTAATGAAGACTACTGTCTACTCACCCGCATTCAGAGTTATTCATGCTTAGAGGACTTGGATGGGGGCCCAGAGGATGCAAAAATGGTGACACTAACCCAGGGTAAATAAAATGAAGAAGAATGAGGTGTGCTGGGGGTGGCAGGTGGCCGTGTCAGGTGGGTGGCACGGTTGCAGCACAGCCAAGGATCTGTCAGGGGAGGGGCGCTGGCATGTGATATTCACGATGATATAAGTTGGCATTAATATTTGTGTTGATGGACCCTAAGAGCCAAGCTCTTTTCTGGTAGAAGACTCTGCCTGTATGGGGTAGAAGGAGATGAAAAGAATGTCCCGGATGGAAGAGGGTCCCAAGGAGAGACCTGGGAGGATACACCAGTCAGCCCAGGTGTGAACACATGTGCTTGGTGCCATTGTCCAAAGATAAAAGGATAACAGGTTTGCAACCTGCATCCCAGACTCAAGTGCTCCCCTGATTCCCTCCTGTGTCTCTCTCGTCACTCCATCCTCATACAAACATTGACACTTATGAAGTGCCAGGTGCTGAGGACACAAATGCAGGTTCCTAAAGGCACAGCAGGTCAGTGTGGGAAGCAGACGCTGCTCCAACCTCCGAGCGGAGCATGGAGGAGAAAGCTTGTGCCCTGGGAGAGGCAGCCCAGCCACAAACCAGAGCTGAAGGTGCAGCTGAGGCTGAAGTTGGGTGTCTGGGGAGTGCAGAGCTGGCCAGGGAAGTCAGTTGACTGTGGCCATGACATACCAGACAGGAGGACGTGAGCCTCAGGGAGTCAGGGACACCTTCAGTAGCCTCCTGGCCAGGTGCCTGCGGACCTTGAGTGGTGGGATGACATACCCAGCTGAGGTGGGTGACTTGGCAACACTATCCTGGAGGGGCGGTGATGAAAATAGGGAAATTCTCTGCCCGCTGGCCCTGAATCTCTGGGCCAGTTGCTCATTACGCCTGTTCTTCACAGGTATGAGTGAGAGTCAGTGAACTGGGGTTCCTTATTTTGTGAACAGAAAACCTTCTATATAAATGTGATTAGCTGTTTCAAGGCTTAGCTTTCCTCTTAATTTTTTTCCCTTTTGCCTCCTCCCCAGGAACTT
Organism: Aepyceros melampus; assembly: GCA_006408695.1. Taxonomy (NCBI): domain Eukaryota; kingdom Metazoa; phylum Chordata; class Mammalia; order Artiodactyla; family Bovidae; genus Aepyceros; species Aepyceros melampus. The sequence continues at coordinate 135,366 of SJXQ01012574.1, forward strand.
TTTCATACCTGGACTCAAAGGAGGTCTCCCTGGAGGAAGGAGAATAAGAGGTACAACCTATATGATAAAGACTTTTTTTTTCTTTTTACAGATATGAAAGCAATTCTTTTGATAGGATATTATTTCTAAAAGTCACTTGGAAATAGGAGGAAATATAGTTGGCATTATTTACATAGGTGGAATATGTATTCCATTTTATCCAGATTAAAAGCTGATAAAATAGAAGGTACTCAGCTGAAGGAAGGAGGGGAGATGGTAATATGATGTCAGGGATGCAGGACTGTCTGGGACAGGATCAGGTTTCTGTGGCCGAGTCTTGGGAAAACCCAGGTGACAGGGATGGGGCTGGACAGAGCATTTCCCTGAAATGTGTACAAGAAAGGAGACTTCCTGAAGGAGGGGGGGCTCAGCCCTGAGCCAGGCAGGGTCTCCCAAGGATGGAGAGGAGGTGGGGGAGGAGAGGATGTTGGGCTTCCCGAGAAACACCAGGACCAGGAGGGGAGCGGACTGCAGCCCCCAGACCCGGCCAAGGCCCTTGGAAGGACACCCAACACTTCATTTATCTGCTTTCGATTGCTGATTGCTTCTATCCTCTGCCTTCATTCCCCTAACAATTTATTTCTGTGGCCGAGTCTTGGGAAAACCCAGGTGACAGGGACGGGGCTGGACAGAGCATTTCCCTGAAATGTGTACAAGAAAGGAGCCTTCCTGAAGGAGGGGGGGCTCAGCCCTGAGCCAGGCAGGGCCTCCCAAGGATGGAGAGGAGGTGGGGGAGGAGAGGATGTTGGGCTTCCCGAGAAAGACCAGGACCAGGAGGGGAGCGGACTGCAGCCCCCAGACCCGGCCAAGGCCCTCGGAAGGACACCCAACACTTCATTTATCTGCTTTCGATTGCTGATTGCTTCTATCCTCTGCCTTCATTCCCCTAACAATTTCTGGTAGAGATGGATGCCCTTTAAAATAAAAGGCCTTTTACTGTAAGCTATAGATTTCTCTAAAGATCACCAGTGTCCATTTGTGGGGTTCCCACAGGCTTCAAGGAAAAGGGCTGCCTTTTCAGCGGGTAGGGGTGGGGGCTGGAACCCCCAGCTTCTGCCCTCACTTCCCAGTGCCCTGCCCTTTGGGTTGCCTCTGTTTTGCTCTGTCAATGCAAAGGCCACACCTTGTGCTGGAACCACACATGAATTAATGCAGCAATAAATGCAAGCTGGATGAGGCCTTTCTGGGTGATTTACCAAAAAACAATGCCCCAATCCTCCGAGGACTCCGATGTGCAGCTTTTCTATTCTCACGGCTGGACTGGTTGGGAGAAAGCCCACCCGCTAGGACCGGAGGGGCGCACAGGAGCACAAAGCCTGGGAGCACCCGCCTCACAGCCTCAGTATGGCTCAGCCTATCAGGGATCACGGTCCTCCCTGCTGGCCAGCAGTGGGACCCTCTGTGCTTCTGTGTGTGTGTGTGTGTGTGTGTGTGTGTATCCGCGTTCAGCTATTAAATAGTGCCGGACTTTTTGCCACCCCAAGGACTGTAGCCCACCAGGCTCCTCTGTCCATGGAATTCTCCAGAGAAGAATACTGGAGTGGGTTGCCATTTCCTTCTTCAGGGGCTCTTCCCTTCTCAGAGATGGAACCCACATCTCCTGCATTGACAAGTGGGTTCTTTACCACTAGCCACCCTATAGGCTCAAGTTGAGAACCCTCAGGGAGATCCCAGTCCACCTGTCTTGAATCCTTCGGGTTTCTGACTCATGTCTGGGCCTGGATCTCCGTCAGCATTCCCCCATGGACTGTTCTGTGATGCCTACCTGAACCACTCGCTTTGGAAAGCCCATCCTGCCTCTCCCCATGGGTTACAAGCTCCACTCCATTCCTGCCTGGCGTTCAGCTTGATTTCGATTTTCGAGTTGTTTACTAACCTTTCTCTTTTTGTGAGATCCGTGAAGGTAGAGACTGAGTCCTATTCCTTGTTATACTCCCAGAGACTTTGAAGATGCCTAGCACACTTGAAAATTACTTGATAAATTGTGCTGAATTGAATTGAACTGAACCTAGAGATGTTCTAAATTGGCGTATGGCGTGGTTGCTGTTCTTGACTGTAAGGTAGAGACACAAATGACCTGGATCTGGAGCTGTTTCTTAGCGTCCCAGGGCTGAACTTGCCCTGAGGCACAGACTAAGGCACAGAATCATTGAGATTCCAGTGTGCTTTCCCTTTCTAACCAAGGCAGGTCCCTAATAGAACAGAAGTAAATTAAATGCACGCCATAACCAGGTGTAAAGGTTTTTCAATTAGGATTTTGTTGCTAGCAAGCAGGAAAAGACCAACAATTTCCCTAGACAGAGACCTTTAAATAGAAATGACCAATTCCAGATTCAAGGCTTTCTCTAAGTCTTCTAAAATTGGTCAGAAGAAATAATTTTAAACTTTCTAAAATACCTAGAGGGGTGATTTTGATTGTATTAAGGATACTTAAGTCTGAGTTCTCAGCAAAAACTCTAGGATTATACATGTCTCAGAATTTGTCAATAGTATAATACAAAGAACTGTGCAATTTGGAGATACTGATATGTAAGAGGTCTGATATTCATGACATTTACAAGATCACTCTGAAAAAAACAATTTTGGTTTGAGTGATAAACTTGTAAAAAAGACTTGAAACAGATAGTTATAAAATAAACATAACTAAGTAAATGATTAATAGTGAATAAGGAAAAAAGAAAATAGTGACACCACAACCCTAGACTAATATTATTATTATAATAGAACACTTAAATTTATCTCTGAGCTTCCAAGATGCCAGTTAAAAAAGTGAGTTAAATAATTTAAAAAATGAGTTATAATTAATTAAATATCAAATAATTATAATATTAATATATAAATATATGCTCACTAATATTAATTAATAGTTAAATAATTCTCACTGTTGGAGAAAAGGAAGTAGTATTTGTCCTGGTAAAATGTTCTTAAAGTGGGGGAACCACTGCCCTTCTTATGGGTTTCCATTATAAGCTTTGCAGACATCTAAGACAGCTTAAATACACAGTAGACCTCTTCTGCATGGACTTTTCTGCTCAGGAAAGGAGAAAGGGCAGAATGGACCTAAGATCTGAATCAAGCAGGGCATGAAGCCAGCAATGGCACCTCACTCCAGTACTCTTGCCTGGAAAATCCCATGGACTGAGGAGCCTGGAAGACTGCAGTCCATGGGGTCGTGGAGTCAGACACGACTGAGCGACTTCCCTTTCACTTCTTCATGCATTGGAGAAGGAAATGGCAACCCACTCCAGTGTTCTTGCCCGGAGAATCCCAGGGACGGAGGAGCTGGTGGGCTGCCGTCTATGGGGTCGCACAGAGTTGGACACGACTGAGGTGACTTAGCAGCAGCAGCAGCAGTAGGGAAAAGGGATGGAAATCATGGACTGATAATGAAGCAGTGTGTATGGAATATGGTCTCTACTTTGCCAAAAAGATGGGATTTTTAAACAAAATCAGTGTTCTCTGCAAGGTGGAAGACAAGGGGTTGGCCTTTCTGAGGTTGGAACAGGGTTATTGATCGGACACTGAGAGAAGGCAGGCAGGCAAGAAGAGCCTGCTGCAGCTGCTGAGGGTAGGGACTGAACAAGGCCTTGCAGAACAGGCCTACTATGCATGTGTGACTCTCAGCTGCTCCTTCTAACTGAGGTCTCGAGTGAGGACACTTGCAGCTGGTATGTGATTTCCACTGTGAGCCCTTGAGGCCCATCTATTTGATCTTCAGACAGTATAGACCCCATATCAGCTCAGCAGTCCTTCTTCGGCATTACCCACTTTCCTAAGCCCCCAGGATGCCCTGTGGTTTGGCAGAATTGCCTCTGCATTTTATGTATTCATAGCAGGGGGAACACAAAAACTCTTATTAGGATACAGCTATGCTTTGGGATGACAATGGTATTTTGCCCTTATATTGTTCCAGGGCTATGAAAGGGCCTACTGGTCTGTTGAAAACAAATATCAGTTGCACAAACCCATATTGGATAGTGTACACTCTTCATGACTAAATACTACGATAGCCCTGGCACAGTTGCTTAAAAAGATTCTAACACAAGACAGTCCTGTGAGCACTAATTGAACAAAGTTGGAGGATACAAAATCAACAGGTAAAACTCAGTTGCCTTTCTCTACACTAATGATGTATCACCTGAAAAGGGGAGGAGGGTTGCTGAGTTATTGTACAGAGTTTCCATTTGGGAAAATGAGAAAGTTCTGGGGAAGGAAGGTGGGGATGCTCATATTGGATAGTGTACACTCTTCATGACTAAATACTACGATAGCCCTGGCACAGTTGCTTAAAAAGATTCTAACACAAGACAGTCCTGTGAGCACTAATTGAACAAAGTTGGAGGATACAAAATCAACAGGTAAAACTCAGTTGCCTTTCTCTACACTAATGATGTATCACCTGAAAAGGGGAGGAGGGTTGCTGAGTTATTGTACAGAGTTTCCATTTGGGAAAATGAGAAAGTTCTGGGGAAGGAAGGTGGGGATGCACAACAGTGTGAATGGACTTAATACCATTGAAACAAACACTTAAAAGTGGTTGCTGCGGCTACTGCTGGTAAGTCGCTTCAGTCGTGTCCGACTCTGTGCGACCCCACAGACGGCAGCCCACCAGGCTCCGCTGTCCCTGGGATTCTCCAGGCAAGAACACTAAAAGTGGTTACCATGGTGCATTTCATGTTTTGTGGTTTTTATCACAATAAAAACAATCAGGTGCTGTTCTGAGCTAAACTTAATCGTTGAAGCAGAAGTTGCACAGAATACCCTGAGTGTTGCACCTTGTCTGTTTCACTTAACTCATTACCTGTAAGGACCTAAGAGTTAACCGTGTTGGAGACTGATGTAATTCCACCTTGCCAGCACATGCCTGTGGGGTGAATAGCTGTTCCTGGCTACCTGTGGGAATGTGCGGTAGAATGGCAAGAAATTGGGTTTGGGACCTCTGTTTAGACTAAAAATTGAATGCTAGAACTGCCCTCATGAATCCTGCAGCACGTGAAGTTTCAGTTTTCTTAAAACCAGGTTGGGGCCTTCCCTGGTGGACCAGAGGTAAAGAATCTGCCTGCAATGCAGAAGACGTGGAGATGTGGTTTCAATCCCAGAGTCAGGAAGAACCCCAGGAGAAGGAAATGGCTACCTAGTCTAGTGTTCTTGCTCTGAAAATCCCATGGACAGAGAAGCCTGGCGGGCTACAGTCCACGAGGTCTCAAAGAATCAGTCTAAAAACAGTAGCAACAACTTGGGCGGGTAAGATGAGGTTGTAAATACAAATGCAACTAGTATGTGCCTGTGGGCACCAGAGGGTGCAGCAAACATTTGTGTCCTTCTTCTGTTTCGTAAGTGATGAGTCTTCCCATGTGAGGGAATGATGCCCCAGCCACGCGATTTGCACAGGGTAGCGGTGGGAGAAGACAGGAGAGTGGTTTTGGTGGTTTGCATAATGGTGTCCTATGGTTAGCTAAACTGTACAGTCTTGGATGACAAGAACTGACTGTCTTTGTCTTTCATCTAAGACATGCTGCTTCATACACGCTTAGAGGATAATGCATGAATTTTGTCAACGTGGCAAAAATAAGCATCAAAATGGTATTCACTGAGCTTTGAGGACAGGGAGAAAAAAATAGGTCATCTGGACTCTTAGGAATAGAATATGACTTTCAGTATCAAGGAAGATAATTCTTTAGGCTTGCAGAAATCTGGAGAAAAATTAAAGCTAGGATAAAAAGGGAGCGCAAGGATTAAGAACTTATTCATTTTTTTCCTCTTGCTGCAATGTTTCCATTTCTTCTAGTGTTTTGGCCCAATTTTCAGGAGCAGATGCTTTTCCCAGAGCCTCTGACCAACTTGCTCTGAAACGGTCCCTCCCTCCCTGGACCTCGGAGCCTTCAGGGCTGACATTTTGAGTGATCACAGCTTTTCTTCTCATCTTGAATCTCAAATTCTAGATGGAAGAACTCAAAGAAGAAAATGAATGCTATCAAATATTTGATGCTGGCTATTATAATTATTTTTTCTTCCTTCTTACTTTCAAGAGATATGCACACTTTATTTCCTACAGAGATGAAGAAGGCACAGGGATGGATAAACTCAAAAAATGGAGGAAGGTCTCTTGGGCTCCATCTGGATTCCAGTGGTAGTCTAAAGAAAAAAACCCAGAAAGAAGACCTGTACTCTGGAGATGGAGAACAGCTGGATATTCAGCCGATCACTGTGTCAATACATAATTAGAGTCTAAATTAGTGCCGTTAGTGCAGGATGGCTCTCTCTGCCACCACTGCCATCAGTCATTTCGAATGAGCCCCACCACCTTTGCAAGTCTCGGCATCTGGCCTGCTGGGTCCTGGGGCTCATCCTACAATAGGTCACTGCAGATACAGAGGGTGAGCTCTCTCTACTTGTTAACTGACCACCTTTCTAGAACACTTTCCAAGTTCTTGTAAATTTGTAAAACAACAACAACAACAACAACAAAAAAATACCCAAACAAAGGTATTTTACCAGTCATTATATTCTTGCCTGGAGAATCCCATGGACAGAAGAGTCCATGGGGTCGCAAGAGTTGGACAAGACTTAGTGACTAAACCACCACATTTTTTCAAAGATGAAGCCTTCTGGAGCTGAAAAACTCTGCTCCTAGAGTCCCAAGGACTAACCAGTGCACGACTCCTGGTAGGCAGGAAATGCTTTTCGAGAGCAAGAAGGACAATAATTGAGAGAAGGTTGCCTTAATTTGAGGAACATGTTAATAACTCATTTCTTTAATGAACTTCTACACTCCAGGCATTTGAAATAATGATAATGACTCCTTGATCTCAAGTAGTAGTATTTTCAGTGTTTTTTTAAAAAATATGTTAGTGCAGACTGTGGTTTGATATTTTTTACATGTGGTGTTTAACCTTTGTGCCTGTAGTTTCTATAAGATTATTATATAGAAATCAATCAACACTTCCTTGGTTTCTGAAGATATTCAAGTTTTCTTATCTAAACAGAAGATGACCAAATTAAAAAAAAGGTATTTTATCTTATGTTTGATTCAAATATCAGCAGATAAATTTGCGGAGGCTTATTCATGGCCAGTGAAGTCTTCTTTCTCAGGCTAAGTTTTGCCACCTGCGAAGGCGGTTCTGAGCAGGGTCTGGTAGGCACGCTGCCTGGGTTGAATCCTGGTGCTGAGACCTTAGCAAGTCACCTCCCATCTCTGAGCCTCTACTTTCTCGTCTATAAAATGGGCGTTCAGTTATTCAGCACATTTTCACAAATACCTACTTGCAAGTTTCCTAGTGTTGAGATGGAGCAGTAAGCAAACCGAGCATGCTCTGCTTTCCTAGAACTTCGGATTTATGAGGGGAGGATGCCACACACACAGAATCACGACGGCGAATGTGTTCTGAAGAAAAGTAAGCCGCGGAAGAGGGCTGGGGAAGGATGGATGGGGAGGCTGGTTTTCCAGCGTGAGTGGGAAGCCCCATCCACGCCCCCTCCCGCCCCCAGAATGCCATTTGGCAGAGCCCCTGGACCCGTCTGGGCTTCACAGGTGGCGCTAGTGGCAAAGAATCCGCCTGTCAATGCAGGAGGCAAAAGAGACAAGGGTTCTATTTCTGGCTCGGGACGATCCCTTGGAGGAGGAAATGGCAACCCACTCCAGTATTCTTGCCTGGAGAATCCGACTTGGCCCTCTTGGAGATGTCGGGACGAGCACTGCCGAGTCGGGCAACTGTGTCGAGGTGGAAGCGGTCTTTGCAGAGGACTGAGATGGAAACTCAAACTTCCGGCCTGTTAGAGGAAGAGCAAGGAGCCCGGCAGGGCGATGGGGCCCCGCGCAAAGTGAAAACGGGAGTGGGGAGCGTCACCCAGGGGTCTTCTCCACCCCGCCGAAGGCCAGAGAGCCTGAGGCTGCGGACTCCCGCCGCCGGGAGCCAGAGCCTGGAAGTGCTGGGGGCGCTTGGCCGCTCGCGGCTCCCCGTGCCTCGCCCAGGTCCCCGCCGGGATCCGGGCGGCGGGGGAGCGCGGCCTTCCGGAGGATCCAGCGGGCTGCGGTGTCACAGGTCTTCGCTTACCCGACACCCATTCCGAGATAAAATCGTGACTGTCGGCGCCCAGAGCGTTAAACCCCAAGCTGGGGCCCTTCGGAGCCCGCCGGTCGCGGGCTCGGCGGGCGGGGCGGCCCGGGACGGGGTGTGGCTGGAGGAATGCGTTTGTGGGGGCGCGCGGGGGGTCGGAGAGGAGGGGGCTCTGGCCCCGGTGTCGGCTGGCGGGGCTTGCGGGCCAGGGTGGGACTTCGTGGTTCACTCTGCGTGGGGCTGGAAGGTATGGGAGGCTCTCGAACAGACGGTGACAGGGTCTGTCCGGCTTGGGGTTCTGTCTGTAAAAATGTGTGGTCCCTGCAGGGAGGAGGAGGAAGCCTGGGCCGCGTCAGAGGAGGGCGCCACCAGAACAAGCCAGGTGTCTTGGATAGAAACGTAAAACTCCTCATTTTCAACTTGTTGATGATTGGATGTGGTGTGGGAATGAGCCTGAAGAAGTGGAGTGTTAGTCATTCAGTCGTGTCCAACTCTTTGGGATCCCACGGACTGTAGCCCCATGGACTGCAGCCCGCTAGGATCCTCTGTCCAAGGGATTCTCCAGGCTAGAATACTGGAGAGGAATGCCATGCCCTCCTCCAGGGGATCTTCCCAACCCAGGGATTGAACCCAGGCCTCCTGCGTTGCAGGCAGATTCTTTGCCATCTGAGCCCCAGGGAAGTCCTGAGAAGAATCAGGGATGATGCTAAGGTTGGGGGCTGACGACCTAGAATGATGGAGTTCATATTTTCTGAAATGAGGTTTTCTTGGGATGGAAATAAAGATGATGATGGGACCTACTTCACTGGATTGTTTTGAGGGTGGAAAGTGTTAGTTGTTCAGTAGTGCCTGACTCTCTGCGACCCCATGGACTGTAGCCCGACAGCCTCTTCTGTCCATGGGATTCTCCAGGCAAGGATACTGGAGTGGGTTGCCATTTCCTTCTCCAGGGGATCTTCCTGAGTCAGGGGTGGAACTCGGGTCTCCAGCATTGGCAGGCGGATTCTTTACAGTCTGAGCCACCAGGGAGCTGACATATAATAAATGTTCCATAAATATTAGTTTCTTTTCTCCCCAAAGCAAAACCACATTTAAAAAAAAACCCAGCAGGTTAGATTTCCATTACTAGAGTATATTTTAAAAATATTAAAATGAAAAAAAAATAAGCAAACAATCCGCCCACGGCAGTTTTGTAAAGCTAGTATCAGGGCCATTCTCATAATTATATTCTGATTGACACATACACGCTTATAGTCAATCTTTATGTGACTTTCAGTGTTCAGATATAGTGCTAAAAATAATAAGGCAAGGGCAATTTGATAAATGAGCATCTGGGAGATACTGCTCAGCACTGTGATTTTCGAGCTCAAAAATATTTTTTATTGATCACTGAAGAGAAGGGAGATGCCTTCATGGGGTCTGCACTGATAAGTCAAACTCCTTATCCTGATTCCTATGCAAAAGTGTTTATTTAACTTTTAGGTGTGGGGTTGGACAAGCTCTTACAGGATTCATTTTTTAGGTGAAGGTTACTGCTGAAGGAAAAACAGTTTGGGTAGACTGGCATGAAATTTTGATTTAATTTTTTGTGTTTCAACTATTCAGATCTACTGCATAAATCCTGATATATCAAATACTACTTTATGATGATGGGATCATAATTTATGAAAATATTTCAAACATTTGAGAAATATCCATGAGGGAAACTAATGTCTCACTTCATCCAGAATTATATATTTAGTGTTTTGTTTGAGGTGTATTTGTCGTATGGATGACACATAGATATTTAAATTCAAAATCACATTAAAAATCCAAATTGACTACTTTTGGGAGTCTAACTTTCAGTTTTAGTCCGGGGTCTCTTGCACTGCAGGCAGATTCTTTACCATCTCAGCCACTAGGGAAACCCCAAGGCTTTTATAATGACAATAGTATTTTATTTGGGTGGGAGACTTCCCTTTAAAAAGATGGTCATGTTATCAGTTCCTGGTCCAGGAATTGGCTAAGATGCTGAATAAGACATAGTGATTCTATTGGTTGCGGAAAAGTTTCCAGTAGCTTAATCTCTATCCATTAAGCATTATTTCTTAGAAGAGTTCTCTTTAACTTGAACAGCTCCATCCACTCAGTACAGCAAGTGCTTCTTGCCCTCATTACTATTAATTATCATATATCAAATGCCTACCAATGCCCTGGCTTCCTTACAGATGTTATTTCAAGGGCCCCCAGTGCCAGTCTGGAGAAGGAAATGACAACCCACTCCATTATTCTTGCCTGGGAAATCCCATGGACAGAGGAGCCTGGTGGGCTACCGTCCATGGGATCGCAAGAGTCAGACACGACTTAGCGACTAAACCACCACCACCAGTGCCAGTCGGGCTCTCAGAGGATCAGCAGGAGAGCCTTCACTGAGAAGCTGAATTAATTTTTTAATTGAAGTCTAGTTGATTTGCAATGTTGTGCCAATCGCTTCTGTGCAGCAAAGTGACTCAGTTTTACACATACATGCATTCTTTGTTACAAAAAAATATTTATTTCCATTATGGTTTAGCCCCAGAGACTGGACACAGTTCCCTGTGCTATAGAGTAGGACTTTGTTGTTTATACATTATAAATGTAATAGCTTGCATCTACCAACCCCAAATTGGGATGTCCATCCCTGTCCTTCCCCTCTTCCCCTTGGCAGCCCCAAGTCTGATATTTCTATCTGTGAGTCTTGACAAACTGAATTAATTTGTAAGCAAACATTTTTGAGTTTGTGTTCTCAAGTTAGTTTGACCTCTTTGTTATGCCTGAGGCCATTTTTCTAAAATAGTTCTGATATGATGCTTTTGAGGTGTGTGGACATATGCATTTGGTAAAGAACTTCCTTTACTGTGAATGGACGGGTACAAAGGTTATTAACTTACACGGTGTTTGGGGACCACAAACAATTAATATCACAGTGAGCAGGAAATCAATACAATCTTTGTTTTATCTGACCCTGAATGGGAGAATGAGAACTGTGTGGGTGAGGAGAGTTATGGGGTAAAAGGCAGAGTCACCTTTTCCTCTCTCTCTGTAGGTCAGGCAGATTTTCGTTCTATTGTTTTCATTTCATTCAATTATTTACTAACTAATGACCACCTGATGTGAAGAGCTGACTCATTTGAAAAGATTCTGATATTGGGAAGGATTGAAGGCAGGAGGAAAAGTGGATGACAGAGGATAAGATGGTTGGATGGCATCATCGACTCAATAGACATGAGTCTGAGTAGACTCCGGGAGTTGGCGATGGACGAGGAGGCCTGGCTGCAGTCCATGGGGGTCACAAAAAGTTGGACTTGACTGAGCAACTGAACTGAACTGAACTGAATAATGACCAAACTCTTGTGAGTTTCTTACATGCCAGACACTTTTCTTAGAGCTCTATAAACTATAGCTCCTTTAATTCTTGCAACAACCCTATGAGGTATATATTGCTATCATCACGATTTTATGGATAGGCAGACTGAACCTTGGCTTTCTAGGTGGTTCAGTGGTAAAGAATCCCTCTGCCAGTGCAGGGTTCCATCCCTGGGTCAGGAAGATCCCCTGGAGGAGGAAATGGCAACCCACTCCAGTATTCTTGCCTGGAGAATCCCATGGACAGAGCAGCCTGGTGGGCTACAATCCATGGGGTTGAAAAGAATGGGACACGGCTGAGCACGCACACACATTCTGAATCTTAGTAGGTGGAGTGTCAGGCTGAATCAACTCTCCAAGTATTGCCTGTGGAAAAGGCCCCTACTTGGCCTTTTAAATTCTCCCCTAAACCACTGTGGCTGGAAACCAGAGAACTGCATTTTCCAGACTTCTTGCTTGGCTGAAGTCTATGGGAGACAATGGTAGGTGCATATAACCCATTAATTGTGAAAAAGAAAGCACAACTACCTTGTTTCTGGCAGTTTCTGGTGACTGCAGCCGACCATGGTAGGTGCCAGCAGTTCTAGTACCACCAGATGAACCCAGAGTTGTGTTCTGGTTAAGAGTTGTTCAGTTGACTTGCATGGAAATTGTCTTCCTTATAAGACCAAGAATCTTTCTAATAGGGTTTAGTTTAACAACAGTTAACAGAAATAAAATTGTGACATTAGCATTTTGGAGTAACAAAGACTGTTTAATGCACTTGTAATTTTTTTCACCAGTTTCCATATTTTTAAAATTTTTAATTGGAGGATAATTGCTTTACAATATTTTGTTGGTGTCTGCCATACAACATGAATCAGCCATAGGTATACGCATGTCCCCTCCCTTTTGAACCTCCCTCCCACCCTCCACCCCATCCCACCCTCTAGGTTGTCACTGATCACCTAGCTGAGCTCCCTCTGTTATACAGCAACTTCCCACTAGCTATCTATTTTACACACAGTAGTACAACAGACTGGTTCCAAATTGGGAAAGGAGTACATCAAGGCTGTATATTGTCATCCTGCTGATTTAACTTATACTCAGAGTATATCAGGAGAAATGCTGGACTGGATGAAGCACAAGCTGGAATCAAGGTTGATGGGAGAAATATCAATAACCTCAGATATGCAAATGACACCACCCTTATGGCAGAAAACAAAGAAGAACTAAAGAGCCTCTTGATTAAAGTGAAAAAGACTGAAAAAGTTGGTTTAAAACTCAACATTCAGAAAACTGAGATCATGGTATCTGGTTTCATCACTTCATAGCAAATAGATGGGGAAACAGTGGACAGTGTCAGACTGCAGATGGTGACTGTAGCCATGGAATTAAAGATGCTTGCTCCTTGGAAGAAAAGTTATGACCAACCTAGACAGAATGTTAAAAAGTAGAGACATTACTTTGCTAACAAAGGTCCATCTAGTCAAGGCTATGGCTTTTCTAGTAGTCATGTATGGATGTGAGAGTTGGACTCTAAAGATGCTTTTGAACTGTGGTGTTGGAGAAGATTCTTGAGAGTCCCTTGGACTGCAAGGAGATCCAACCAGTCCATCCTAAAGGGAATCAGTCCTGAATATTCATTGGAAGGACTGATGTTGAAGCTGAAATTCCAATACTTGGGCCACCTGGAGTGAAGAACTAATTTATTGGAAAAGACCCTGATGCTGGGAAAGATTGAAGACAGGAAGAGAAGGGGACGACAGAGGATGAGATGGTTGGATGGCACCACCAACTCAATGGACATGAGTCTAAATAGACTCCAGGAGTTGGTGATGGACAGGGAGGCCTGGCTGCAGTCTATGGGGTCACAAAGAGTGGGACACGACTAAGAGAGTGAACTGAAGTGTGTATATATGGGTTTACCAGGCGATACTAGTGGTAAAGAACTCACCTTTCCGTGCAGAAGTCATAAGAGACACAGGTTTGATCTCTGGGTTGGAACGATCCCCTAGAGGAGAGCATGGCAACCCACTCCAGTGTTCTTGCCTGGAGAATCCTGTGGACAGAGGAGCCTGGTGGGCTACAGTTTGTAGGGTCGCAAAGAGTCACGACAGAAACAAGTTAGCCTGCACAGTGTGTATATATGTCAATGCTACTCTCTCAGTTCATCCCACCAGACTAAGGTCTGTTCTCTACATCTGCTTCTCTATTGCTACCCTCCAAATAGGATAGTCAGTGCCATTTTTCTAGATTCTGTATATATATGTTAATACATGATATTTGTATATCTCTATCTTACTTCACTTTGTATAACAGGCTCTAGGTTCATCCACCTCACTAAGACAGATTTACCACTTGAGCAAGTTTACAAAACTTTGACAGATTACCGAGTCCTCAGTTTTCCCTTTTTCCATAACAGCTAGAAGTCTGGACAAAGTATATCAGATAACTGATTCAGATGCTGGGCAACAGGTAGCACAAACCTGCATTCTAGATAGAAAGGAAACAAATCAGGTGAGATGGACAATTAACATGGCTTTTTGCCTGGGAAAATTTTCTAAGCTATTAATATGGTACAGGAAGGAGAATTCCAGTGGAGGATTGCTCTGAAAGACAGACATTGGTATTCAGGAAAGCTTGGATGAATGAAATTTGTGGGGAAAGGATGAGAGAGAAGGAATGATGCAGGGAAAGAGCTCTAGAAATCTGTATTAGCATTCCTTTGAAGTTTTTGCTGAATACCAAGCTGTATGTGCATAAGCCAGGCCAAAAAAAAAAAAAAAAAAAAAAACCTACTGGTGCTTAACAATTCCCAGAGCTCACATGGGGCTGGAAGACTGTAAATTCTGATCAGTCAGGCATACAAAACTGGATGGAACACCTGGAGCATTCAGAAAAGAACCTGGAAAGAGTATGCCTTAAAAAATAGGACTAAGCTGGCCCCAGAGTATCTGGTACTCCAGACCTGGCTTGCTGCTTAAAAACAAGTTCATCTGAAGTAAATTAATTGCCTGCCAGGGAAAAATTCAACTTTCTTCTACAGAGAACAAGAAAATTCACATTCACGATACCAATAAAAAATCACTGGCCATGGAAAGATGCAGAAGAATGTGGCCCATAACCAAGAGGAAAACCATCCAAAAGAAGCAGAAGCTGAGAAGAGAGAGATGATGGAATTAACAGGCAAAAATTGCTTGTTACAAATTTGTAAAAACTGCCGTTATAAATTTGCTTGAGAATGTACAAAAATGAGAGAACTTGAGTTCTTAGCAATAGAAATCATCTAAACTGAAGCATAGAGATAAAAAAAAAAAAGGTTGGGGGAAAAAAAGCTTTGAGCTGCAGTTACATATGAAACAATAGAAAGCTGTCATATGTGTAATTGGAGTGTCAGAGGAGCTCAGGAGGCAGAAAACTATTGGAAAGTGCAATGGCTAAAAATGTCCAAATTTGATTAAACTATAAACTGTTAATAAGACCTCAGCAAACTACAGGCAGGAAACACACACGCACACAGACACACCCACACCATACACGTTCACGAAAGCACTTCATGGCCAAACTACTAAAAGCTGTCGGAGATAAAAGACTTGTTACAGGCAGCAGAACAGAAACTGGAAACAACACAAGTCAGGAGACCATGTAATGACACCTCTAAAGTCCTAAAAGAAACAAAGCACCTGATGACTGGAATTCTGTACCCAGAACAAATGTTCTTCCAAAATGAAGGCAAAATAAAAACATTTCAAACACACGAGACTGAGGAACAATCTCCCACCGGTAGACCAGCACTATAAGAAATGTTAAAGAAAGTTTAGATTGTATAGAAATTATATCAGATGCAAATTTTGAGCTACACGAGATAATGAAGAGTGCCAGAAATGGTCAAAGGTTGAGTAAATAATCTCATTTAAATTTATTTAAAGATAACCAACTATTTAGGCAAAATGATTACAGTGTATTGTGAAATTTATAGTGCATGCGGAAGTAAATGTATTATGATAATAGCACAGAAGAGTGGGAGTGGCAGATGAAAATACATTCTTGTGAGAATTTTGCACAGAGTGATATAATCCGAAGGCAGGTTATGGTAAGTTAAAGATTCCTCTGTAACCAGTTTGATCTGTAATTCATTTTGACTTGCTTTTTATGCAGAGAACAGAAGTTTATTCAGTTAAAAAAAAACATAGAGCATTGTATTTATAAATGATACACTTTTAGGAATTATTTGAAAAATTCTGAATATGTTGGATCCATGAAATACTTAACAAAGAAATTGAATACATTAAACGCACAGATATAGTTTAAAGTGTTTGATGCATTATCCACTCTCTTATTTGTTCTTTTCTTTTTTAAAAAAGTGATAGAGATTTAGAGAGGTTGATTCACTTACCTAAATTTATACAAAATGAAGAACCAAGACTTCATCTTTTCACCTCTTGTTTTATTTTTAAACATACTAACTCTCCAGGCCTTTTTCTTGCAAAAATGTCTCCATGCCTTTATTATACATGTTATTCTTAGTAGATGATCAGTATTTGAACCCCTGGACTTCCCTGGTGGCTCAGAGGTTAAAGCATCTGCCTCCAATGCGGGAGACCCAGGTTTGATCCCTGGGTCGGGAAGATCCTCTGGAGAAGGAAATGGCCACCCACTCCAGTATTCTTGCTTGGAGAATCTCATGGACTGAGGAGCCTGGTGGGCTGCAGTCCATGGGGTCACAAAGAGTCGGACACGACTGAGTGACTTTACTTACTTACTTATTGTGGGAAAATCAGTAAGAAGCGTTTGAGAGGGTTGTAGTTACAATTAAGTTATACCTTTAAAAAATAACAGATACATATTATTTTCTAGAGCAGTTTTAGGTTTATAGAAAAATTGAGTGGGAAGTATAGGGAGTTCCCATCACCAACAACTCTGGCCTTTGCAAGTTTCCATTGAAAAATAAAGTGAAGTCACTCAGTCATGTCCGACTCTTTGTGGCCCCATGGACTGTAGCCTACCAGGCTCCTCCATCCATGGGATTTTCCAAGCAAGAATACTGGGGTGGATTGCCATTTCCTTCTCCAGGAGGTCTTCCCGAGCCAAGGATTGAACCTGAGCTTCCCGCATTGTAGGCAGATGCTCTACAGTCTGAGCCACCAGGGAACAACATCGTGTAGAAGTATGGACATTTGTTACAATGGATAAGCCAATTTATTAACTTAAGTCCAGAGTTTACATTGTGATTCACTCTCAGTTTTGTGTATTCTATGAGTTGTAGCAAATGTACATGGGCATGTATCCACTATTGCAGTGTCAAATGTAATAGTTCCTGCTACTGTTGCTAACTCGTTTCAGTCGTGTCCGACTCTGTGTGACCCCATAGACGGCAGCCCACCAGGCTCCCCCATCCCTGGGATTCTCCAGGCAAGAACACTGGAGTGGGTTGCCATTTCCTTCTCCAATGCATGAAAGTGAAAAGTGAAAAATGAAAGGGAATCGCTCAGTCGTGTCCGACTCTTCGCGACCTCATGGACTGCAGCCTACCAGGCTCCTCCATCCATGGGATTTTCCAGGCAAGAGTACTGGAGTGGAGTGCCATCGCCCCACTGCTCTAAAAATCTCCTTTACTCTGCCTGTTCATCGCCTCCTCTCTTCCTCTCCTGCTGGCCCCATCCATAGTCACTGGTCTTTTCACTGTCTTCACAGTTTTGCCTTTTTCAGGTGCCATATAGTTGGAATCACACAGTTTGCAGCCTTTTCAGACTGGCTTCTTTCACATAGTAATATTCATTTAAGCTTCCTGCACATCTTTTAATGGCTTGATGGCTCATTTATTTTTAGCGCTGAATAATATTCTGTTGTCTGGATGTACCACAGTTATTTATCCATTCACCTACTGAAGGTTAGTTACTGCCAAGTTTTGGCAATTATGAATAAACTGCTATAAACATTTGTGTATAAACAGGTCTTTGTGCAGACATAAGTTTTCAGTCAATGTGGGTAAAATACCTAGGAGCCTGATTTTTGGAACATTTGATGAGACTGTGTTTAGCTTTGTAATAAACTGATAAACCATCTTCCAAGGTCGGGGGGGGGGAACCATTTTGCATTCCCAGCAATGATGAATGGGACTTCCTGCTGCTCCATGTTCTTGTCAGCTTTTGGCATCGTTGTTCTTCTGGATTTTGACAGTTCTAATAAACATGTCAGGCCAACTTGTTTTATGTGGTCTTTTAAATGTTATTTACTTTCCTTTTCTTTTTTTTTTTTTTGTGCTCAGTCATGTCTGATTGTGACCCCATGTATTATAGCCCACCAGGCTCCTCTGTCCATGGGATTTTCCAGGCAAGAATACTGGAATGGGTTGCCATTCCCTTCTCTAAGGAATCTTCCCAACCCAGAGATCAAACCTGTGTCTCTTGCATTTCCTGCATTGGCAGGTGGATTCTTTATCACTAGCACCATCTGGGAAGCCTGTTATTTACTTACATGTTATAAACTGTGTGACAGGATCATATCCTGAGGTGTTACTGCACATTAATAGCTCTTACTTCACGTCCCAGAGGCAGGATTGCTACAGAAGAATAATGGAAATTCAAAGGAAAGGGCCAAGCACTTTGTGCTGGCAGGGTTGTGCTTAGTGAGAGTGAAGGTCTCTTGGTCTTGGAGAAAGGGGTGTGTGAAGGCAGTGAGAAAGTCCCCTGAAAGTCCTGTCTGTTCGGGCCCACTGGCACAGAACCCTGGGCCAGACGGGTTTGCATTTGTTATTATTGTTCAGTCACTCAGTCATGTCCAACTCTGCAAGCCCAGGGACTGCAGCACTCCAGGCGTCCCTGTCCTCTATCTCCCTGAGTTTGCACAAACTCATGTCATCCAACCATCTCATCCTCTGTCGCCCTTTTCTCCTCCTGCCTCCAGTCCTTCTCAGCATCAGAGTCTTTCCCAATGAGTCAGCTCTTCACATCAGGTGTCCAAAGTATTGGAGCTTTGGCTTCAGCATCAGTCCTTCCAGTGAATATTCAGGACTGATTTCCTCTAGGATTGACTGGTTAGATCTCCTTGGAAAATAGGCCATTTCCCTTTCTCCTCTTTGCAGCTTCTTTCCCCTGCCCTTTCTAAAATTTTTATTTTTGCTTGGAGGACAATTGCTTTACAATGTTGTGTTGGTTTCTGCTGTATAATAACATCAAACAGAAATGAGCTGTTTGTACACATATATCCCCTCCCTCTTGAACTTCCCTCCCATCTCACCCCTCTGGGTTGTCACAGAGCACTGGGTTGACCTCACTGTGCTGTACAGCAACTTCCCATGAGCTATCTATTTTGCATATGGTAGTGTAAATGTCAAAAAGAGTTTGGTTTCTAGACTGTACGGTAAGAGTGCTTAGTTTGAAGAGAAGCTGGCAAACTGTCTTCCAAAGCGCCTGCACCCTGTTGTATTCTCACCAGCAGTGAATGAGAATCCTGGTGCTTCACATCCTTACCAGCATCTGGGGCTCTCAGTGTCTAGGATTCTGGCCATTCTCATAGGAGTGCTCCGACAACCCACTCCAGTATTCTTGACCGAAGAATCCCAAGGATAGCGGTTCATAGGGTCGCAAAGAGTCAGACACGACTGAAGCGACTGAGCACAGCACCCAGCACGTATCTTCTTTGGTGAAGTGTCCCCTAAAATCTTTGGTCTATTTTTAGTATGGCTGTTTGTTGTCTTATTTTTGAGTTTTGAAATTTCTTTACATATTTTACAGGCCTTTATGAGATATGTCTTTTTCGGATATTTTCTCCTAGTCCATGGCTTGTCTTCTCTCTTGACGTTTTTCACAGAGCAGAAGTTTTAAATTTTAATGAAGTCCAGCTTATCAATTATTTCTTCCTAGGGCCTACCTTTGGTGTTGAAGACACAGTTTTGAGAGAACAATGAATTCAATTCTGTGTTAGACCACGTGCCCTTTGCACGCTTGTGAGGAGGCCCCTTTGAAGGCCTCGACATTCGGGAGGAAGAGCTTGGCCAATTCATCGGGACCCTGCTTCCCCTTGTTCTCCTCCCCAGCACTCACATGCCTGGGTTAAGCTCGTTTCCTCCTAAGGGGGTTGTAGCCCACGAACCGTCTCTCTCAGAGGCTGCCTCACGCTGCCTTCAGCCACCTCCTCTTCAGAAGTAACACGATGGCATACAGAGAGAGGAAAAGCTGCCATTCCCTTGGCATTCCAGGGCCAGTTTCCAGTCTGCCACCAGGCAGCAAGGCTTTCTCTATGCACTGTTCTCAGGGGAGATCTTGGCCTCACACCAGCAGATTCTGGGCTGTGGATTCCTGAATAGGGTCTGGGAAATCTGATTTTCAGCTGCAAGATGGCATGTGAGAGAGAATGGTTTCATTTGGATTTTCAAGGGGCTGTGGCTCAGAAACGCCTGTGGATTTTCAACCAGAAAAAAGGGAGATGGCAGCACGTGATAAGACAGCAGAACATAATGAAGGACGTCAGCCCCTCAGGACACCCACAAGAGGAGAAGCTTGTCTTTCTCCTAGAACTAGGGGAAGAGTTGGTGTCCCATGCTAGTCCGTGGAGTATGCCTGGCCATGCGGTGGCTAGCCCCAGTTTGTGTTATCAGTTCTCTGGCCTCTCTGGATGGGGGTTTGTCTGAGTCTCAGAAGCTGTCAGTAGGAATGCCACTTAGAGGCGAAGTGGAAAGAGACTCTAATTAACCACCTGAACAGAAGTGTCATCCCCAGCACCTGGGCAAAGCTAGGTATTGACCCGAGAAGCTGAGATTCCCTCCTGGGAGGAGCCTGTGTGCCTGTGCATGCTCAGTCATATCTGATTATTTGCAACTGTAGCCTGCCAGGCTCTTCTGTCCCTGGAAGTTTCCAGGCAAGAATACTGGAGTGGGTTGTCATTCCCTGCTCCAAGGGATCTTCCCGACCCAGGGATTGAGCCCGTGTCTCTTGCCATTGCTGGGTCTCTTGAGTTTGCCCTAACATTTATCCCAAAGAGACCAGGTCATAAAACAAGAACTGAGTTGCCATAAAGACTGTGGTAAAGATTTCGTATTTCTCTTTTCCCTCGTCCTTAATGTAAATCACTGCTGCTGCTAAGTCACTTCAGTCGTGTCCAACTCTGTGTGACCCCATAGACGGCAGCCCACCAGACTCCCCTGTCCCTGGGATTCTCCAGGCAAGAACACTGGAGTGGGTTGCCATTTCCTTCTCCAATGCATGAAAATGAAAAGTGAAAGTGAAGTCACTCGATCGTGTCTGACTCTTAGCAACCCCATGGACTGCAGCCTCTGTCCATGGGTTGCTCCAGGGCAAATAAAGACGTGGAAGACTAAGTTCCATTTCTGTAAATATGTGGTGTGTGACAGTTGGCGTCTTCTACACAGTCCCCCAAATCACTGCTGGAACATGCCACTCTTTCTTTGGACTTTCTTGGAGTCCATACTGTTTTATCACAGCATCCTTCCCTAGCTTTGCTGCTATGACAGCCAGTCCAACCCCAGCCCCTAGTAAGGGTCTGCTTGAGCTTGTTTCCTGACAGTATGTCTAATTGTTTCAATGCATTTCAGTATCTGTGCTGGCCTCTTTGCCTGCCTTTAACCTCAGAGTCCTTGACTTGTTAAATCTCCACTCACTGTATCCACAAAGTAACAACCTGCAGGCTGCTCAGTCACTTCAGTCATGTTCAGCTCTTTGCAACCCCATGGACTGCAGCCTTCCAGGCTCCTCTCTCCATTAGGACTCCCTACACAAGAATACTCTGCTGCTGCTGCTGCTAAGTTGCTTCAGTTGTGTCCGACTCTGTGCAACCCCTTAGACAGCAGCCCACCAGGCTCCCCAATCCCTGGGATTCTCCAGGCAAGAACACTGGAGTGGGTTGCCATTTCCTTCTCCAATGCATGAAAGTGAAAAGTGAAAGTGAAGACTCTCAGTCATGTCCAACCCTTAGCAACCCCACGGACTGCAGCCTCTCAGGCTCCTGCGTCCATGGGATTCTGCAGGCATGAGTACTAGAGTGGGTTGCCATTTCCTTCTCCAATACTCTAGTGGGTTGCTATTTCCTTCTCCAGGGGATCTTCCTGAACCCGCATCTCTTAGGTATCCTGCATTGGGAGGCAGGTTCTTTCCCACTAATGCCACCTGGGAAGCACACCAAAGGTCTAACCTCCCTGCTATTTTTCTTTCTCCTGTTTGGGAAAATATTTCCTTGTTTGTAAGGTTAATGTATTCCTTTCCACAAACGCTGTCCCCCCACCCCCACCCCCCTGCCACACACACACATTTCTCATTGCATCCTCTTTTCCACAACCATCTTTAGTATCTTTCTTTCCAGATGCCTTTCCTTCTGCCAACAAACTTGCCAGGTCTCTCCTACTTGCATGTTTGAATTTTTTTTTTAATAAAAAATTTAAATCTGTGCCATCTTTTGGAGCATTCTTGGGAGGCTCCATCTTGTCCGACTCCACGTTATCCTGCAACTCATTCCTGAAAATTTTAATTAAAATTTTCTCACTTGCTCTCACTGTCTCATCAGTGTACGTGCTGTTCACCTTCTCTAGCTTTGTGGATCAATTCCAGTGTCTTGTTTCTCCCAATATTTCATCTCCTACCTCGGTCTGCAGTGTCCACACTCGTACTTCTTTCTAGAGTTTATCCACGTTGTCCATTCCCCAAAGTGCATTGATTGACATTCTCCAGATTTCCTCCTTTTCAGATGCCGACCATCCGTCTCGCCTTCCTGCTCCTCCAGGTGCTGTGTTCCCAGGGCATGCAGGCTGCCTCTCTTTCCAAGAATTGTATAAAACCTCTGCTTGATCTCTGGGCTCTCCTTCGACTGGGGATTTCTAACTCACTCTGAAAGTCTGCCTGTTGTTCAGAAGTTCAGCTAATGTATTTTTAAAACTTTCCCTTGAGACTTCATCTTTGACCCATTTTGAAGTATGTTGTTTAGTTTCCAGCTGGCCTCCACTGATGATGTAGGAGAGAAGGGATCAGCTCGGCTTTTATTTTTTAACAATCTTTATTTATTTATTTGTTTTTGGATGTGCTGGGTCCTTGCTGCTGTGTGGGTTTTCTCTAGCTGCGGTGAGTTGGGGCTACTCTCTAGTTGTGTGCATGGGCTTCTCATTGTGGTGGCTTCTCTTGTTGTGGAGCATGGGTTCCAGGCATGGGCTTCAGTAGTTGTGACTCCCCAGCTCCAGAGCACTGGCCCAGCAGTTGTGGTGCACAGACCCAGTTGCTCCGTGATACGCTGGATCTTCCTGGACCAGGGATAGAAACTGCCTCCTGCACTGGCAAAAGGATGCTTTACTGAACCAGCAGAGAAACCCCAATTTTTAAATTTTTCTATTGAAGTGTACTTGAATTACAATGTTGTGTTAATTACTGCTGTATAGCAAAGAGACTGTGTTATATATACTGTATATACATTTTTCATGTTCTTTTCCATAATGGTTTATCACAGGATATTGAATATAGTTCCTTGTGCTCTAGAATAGGACTTTGTTTAATCAGTTTTTAAAGTCCTTCCCAGTTTGGCTCAGTCTCTTTTACAGCCCCCTTTCCTGTTACTGCTTGCAATAGAAACCCTATTTCCAGACTAAGTTAAGGTCCCACACCACTCTCTGAATATACCTTGCGTCTTGCTGGCCTTGTAATGTTTGCTTATATTTAGAATTCTTTGACAAAGAGTCATTTTGTTTTGTTTTTAGCTTTCCCAAATAATGGTTGCAAAGTCATTTTAAGGCTATTATATTTCTTAGAATAAAATTTATTTGAACAAAATTGTATTTGAAGTTATGGAAATTTAATAAAGAGTGATGATTCCAAGAGAAAAAATGTAGGCAAAAATGAAAAGAGTGATGAGGTCGGTGTCCACAGTTTGGGTTCCTGACTATGGGCCCAGGTGGTCTGCAGCCACACCTCGAGAATGTGTGATGACATCATGGTCAGTTCTCACTCAGGTTCATTTGCTTTGAGAATGTGAGCAAGTTCTTTCATGTTTTCTGAGTTTCTTTTGAATGGGGCTAATAATGATTCAATTGCAAAATGCATGTGGAAAGAAGATCTCATATCTGCAAAGGTTTTTCTTTTTTTGTTGTTTTGTTTTTAAGAAAGATAATTAATAACAGCCTGGCATGAAGTTTCACAGAATATTATTACAGTATTTAATCTGAGAGAACAAATACATCTAATTGAGGCTTATTAAACAGAGAAGAATAAAAATTTCTTCTTTTGGAAACCAAACTACATTCAATGAAAATTATTAGGTAGCAAATTTAATGCAAACAATTCCATTTTATTATAACCCTTTGAATTTACATTGTACTTCTTTCTAAATTCATAAAATTTAATTTATTTGTTTTTTTCACAAAACCAACATATAATCATCCAGTAAAATCTACTGGTTTTAGGTTGGTGCAAAAGTAATTGTAGTTTTCTGTTGTTGAACTCTGCCATTTGATGCTGGAATTCATTCTTAAATAAATGTGGTTACGTTACGCATCATTTTAATGCACATTTGTTGCTTTATTTTTTTTTTTGCTAACAACAAGACACTACTTGTTTATTTTATATTTATTTTAGACTATATAAATGATGTTAGACAAAAAGCAAATTTGAGCGATCTTTTTATTCAGGTTCAAAATGGGTTGAAAGCAATGGAGACAACTCACAACATCAACAACACATTTGGCCCAGGAACTGCTAACAAATGTACAGTGCAGTGGTGGTTCAAGAAGTTTTGCAAAGGAGATGAGAGTCTTGAAGGTGAGGAATAAGTGGCTGGCTGTTGGATGTTGACAACGACCAACTGAGAGCCATCATTGAAGCAGATCCTCTTTCAACTATATGAGAAATTGTGGAAGAACTCAAATGTCAATCATTCTATGGTCATTTGGCACTTGAAGCAAATTGGAAAGGTGAAAAAGCTCGGTAAGTGGATGCCTCATGAGCTGACCAAAAAAAAAAAACCATTGTTTTGAAATGTCATCTTCTCTTATTCTGTGTAACAACAAGAAGCCATTTATTGATCAAATTGTGATGTGTGATGAAGAGTGGATTTTATATGACAACCGACCAGCTCAGTGGTTGGACTGAGAAGAAATTTCAAAGCACTTCCCAAAGCCAAACTTGCACCAAAAGAGTCACAGTCACTATTTGGTGGTCAGCTGCTGGTCTGATCCACTATAGCTTTCTGAATCCTGGAAAAACCATTACATCTGAGATGTATGCTCAGCAAATTGATGAGATGTACTGAAAATTGCAATGCCTGCAGCCAGCACTGGTCAACAGAAAGGGCTCGATTCTTCTTATGACAATGCCCAACCACACGTCACACAACCAAGGCTTCAAAAGTCGAATGAATTGGGCTATGAAGTTTTGCCTCATTGCCATATCCACCTGACATTTCACCAATCAACTATCACTTCTTCAAGCATCTTGACAATTTTCTGCAGGGAAGAGGCTTCCACAACCAGCAGGATGCAGAAAATGCTTTCCAAGAGTTCACTGAATCCTGAAGCCTGAATTTTTATGCTACAGGGAAAAAAACTTATTTTGTTGGTGAAAATGTGTTGATTGTAATGGTTCCTATTTTGCTTATTAAAAATGTGTTTGAGCCTAGTTATATTGATTTAAAATTCATGGTCCAAAACCACAGTTACTTTTGTACCCACTAATAAATGAATCATAGAATAATACTTATCTTCATTAGGTTTGTATATGTGTTTATAATTTGTAACATGAAGTTTCACCAGTTACAGTGCTATCTGTTTCTTGCTTTGAGTGGCGTTTTGACCTTTGGAGGGATCATTCCAGAATTACAATCCCTTTCTCTGTACCACTTTTTTTTCTTTTAAGCTTTGTGCTATAGTTTATTCACCTGCAAAGTGGGGTCAAAGGTATTTTAAATAAGATGATTATGGCAAATTTCTTAGCACAGTGCTTGGCAAACAGGAAGCACTAGAAAACCGCACAGATGTCTGTACCACTTATTCCTGGTGTTTGGGAAGACCTGTTGCTGACTTCCCTCTTAGCTCGCAGGCAGCTAGTGTCTGGTGAAAGCCCTTGGTGGTGGGCCTCACACTGGGGTCCTTGAACTCCCTCTGTCCTTGTGAGACTTGTGAAAATGCACTTTTCTGGGCTCTACCCACCTGCCCCCACCCTCAGTCACAGAATCAGAATATACCAGATTGATCCTGGAATCTCTTCTTGAGAAAACCACTCTAAGTAAAATCAGAGCTTATTAAAATTCATGAATCGTTGGTCTGATAATCTGTATTCTCAAGGATACAATTCTGTGTGCCTGGTGTGATTTGGTTCACCTGCTGCTATCCCTGGGGTATTGGAAGCAGTATGTCTATAATGCTATTAATGCCACTCTCTGTGTCTGGGTGCCCTACAGCTACTGGGGACACAGGAAAGTATTTAAGTTTTCCTCCTTTCCTACTGTGTATCCGTGTACTGTTGTGTATGATTGATTATCTGGTGTCTCAGAGGACTTCTCTGTGGCTCAGTGGTAAGTCTCCTGCCTGCATTGCAGGAAACTCAGGTTTGACCCTTGGGTCGGGAAGATCCCCTGGAGGAGGGCATGGCAACCCACTCTAATATTCTTGCCTGGAGAATTCCATAGACAGAGAAGTCTGGCGGGCTATAGTCCATGGGGTTGCAGAGTCGGATGACTGAGAGACTTAATACTTCACACTTCTCACTTTTCCACAGGCTCCTAGGTTATTGTTTTGACTTGCATGACTTGTGTGAGTATGTTTTGTTTCCCTCACCAGATTTTAAATTCTTTCAAGACAGAGTGAATAGCTTGTTTCTTTAATATTCTGAACCAGTGCTTTGTTCAGAGCTCTGAGGCCAGTAGGTATCATTAAGTGCATTTTAACAGACTGGTTTGCTCATTCACATACCCAGTTTTGGAACAGCAAGAATGCCCTGGGAACTCTGTGGTAATGCAGGGACTGGATGTCCATGTATAGGTTACCTAACGAGACATGTGGACACAGCACTGAATGCACAGCACAGCCAGCCCTTGTGCAGGGAAGGGGCCATGCTGGTGGGGCCTTATTAGCATCCAGGGGAGACTGTGATTAATTAAAATATTAGTGATCATCAGTGCCTGCGAGTCAGGGGAGTGGTTACTCAGCATCTTCTCTAATTATAACTGAAATGTCCCCCCTTCAAATTTGCCTATGTTCCAATCACCTTAATGTATGGTTATTCCAGGAACATCTTATAATAATAGATGACATTTTGCTCAAGCCAATTAGCATTTCCTAAAAACCCAAGGCTGCCTTAGTTTTATCTGCTTAAAAAAAATTATACTCTTTTTTTCTTAAGATGGTAGAGTGTGTGTGCATGTGTTTGTGTGTGTTATGTGTTTAGTGTGTATACAAGTGTGTGGACCTTAGCAAGGCTACCAGATTTTTAGCACTAATGAAGGGGAGCATATTCCATTAATATGTGCTAATTAGTGCATAACTTTTAGCTACAACCATGAAAACAGAAATCCTATTCAAGATGTAAGGTTTTATATCCTTATGGTAACTGCCTGTCAGTGATCAGTAAATTAGTATGTTTGCTTGTGCTGAAGTTAGTTTTTTCACTGAATGTTTTATATGAAGTTTTGCTGAAGGAAAGCATTAGAAGCTGCCATATGAGATCTTGCATTACCTTTGTTTATAGAAATGCCCTCTCTGTGAAGACATGGGTATCAGTTTCATTTAGAACTTAGGCAAGGAGGGGATTCTGGCTTCTCTGAGAAGCTGGCACTCTTATTTCTTCATGAAAATAGGAGCTGCATAATTGACGGTGTCTGCCTTTTTGTTTGGTTGCCAAAAACTCAGAGCTAAATTTACAGCTGAGCTGTTTCAATTATGTGGAGATTTAACAGCTGAATATCTGTGTTATCTTATCACCTAGTCTTGACATTCTTCTCCTATTTTTTCAGACCCCCCCTACCTGGAGTCCTTCATGGAAAAATGTGGAATGAATACATTAATAACACAAATAAAATAGGATAGTTGCATTGTCATGAAGAACAAGAAGATATTGAACAAATCATAGGATCTCAATTTTCATCTGCAGGATAAGCACCATAATATTTTCCTACCTGCTTCCCAGGAGGGCATTGGGGATTGATTTAGGCCAACTCAACTGTAGGGAACAATACTTAAGGTATTTTTGTAGAGAGGTCCAAGCTTCAAAGTCTGATCTGTATTTGCTTTGAGGATTCAGACATGTCATTAGGGTATGTGGGACAGGACAAGAGGATGAGCAGGATAAGAAGATCAGATAAGAAGCTATCCTCAGTGATGGGAAGATTAAGGTGAGCTCAGTTGTTGTCTGGGATCAGTGAATCCCCATCAGCTGGTGGGATGATCTCATTTATGTATGCTAGCCCTTTCATGCCATCCTTATGGCAGGGCCCTGGGGAGAGAAAGTACAAGGAAGATTTTCACCAAAATTTCTGTAATATATAGAGAATATAAGGGACCTTTTTTATCCACGGAATAGTACAAAACATAAATCTACCCTCACTGCCCCATTTTATCACCTCCTATTTCTGTTTCAATCAGCTCACTCTCTTTTGTTGATTTGCCAGATTGTCCCTGGTTGCTCTACAGAAATACTGTGCTAAGTTCCATGATGGGCTTCTACAAGCAAAGTCCATGGTCTCTTTCTGGCCTCTGGGATATGGCAGTGCTCTTGACTTCCTCTTAGAAATTCTCCCTGTAACTTTTGGGGACACCATCCCGTACCCCTCTGAATGTCTCTCCTCCCTTCTTTCTGATTCCCCTGATGAAGCCCACACTCCAGGATTGGAGGAAAAGAGAGTCAGCCTGGAAACCTGTCCCCTTTCCACAGTACACTCTTTAGGATCGTGTGTATCCTGTTTGACATGTTCTACACACGGTGACTCAGAATAACAATGTAGGTTAATTCTTTATTTTTAAAAAACAGAATATACTCATATCTAATAGACCAAATTTTCACTTTGAGATGCCTCGTTCAATAGGAGAAAAAAGGAACTAGCGTGTGGAGAACTGCATTTACAACCTATCCAGTCGTCCACTCCTGGCTAACATACTGCCGAAATTCTGATGACTCTAAATCTGCAGCTCCGTTGCAGTACTTTCTCCTGAGTTCTAGATGGGTACTCCCAACCAGATCATAATGATTGAACATCCCTCCAGAACTCAAACTCAGGCTCCTTACCTTTTTTCCCTGTGAATATGCTTCTCCTTCCATCCTCCCCCACCCACCTGAGTTGGCCTAGATTCATTCTCCCTCTGTATACCCTACGCTAGGCCAGAGCTGCTTGTATTTCTATACACATTTTAGAGATCTGTCCCTTCCTCTAAATCAATGGTCCATCACCCTTCAGTGAGTATCGAAATTCCCTTCAGGGCTTGTCACAGAGTAGATGGCTGGGTGTCATTCTCAGAATTTCTGATTCAGTGTGTCTGGGGTGTGCTGAGCATCTACATTTTTAACAGGTTCCCAGGGATCCCGTGTTGATGGGTGATGGACTGGGAGAGTGCGAGTCACACTTGGAGAATCTCTGGTTTACATGTCTGCTAATTTGTGCCTTCGTCTTTTCTCTGATCCTTTCTCACCCGTCCTGGGTGGTGGTCCCCTGCTTTTCATTTCCCATCTCACAAAGCTCCAGTGCATCCTCTGTTCCAGTGCTGTCCAGTAAGACTTTCTGTAAGGACAGGAATTTCACCCTGTGTCATCTCTACAGTAGTCATTAGTACATGTGGCTTCTGAGCACTTGAGAGGTGCCTACTGCAACTGAGGGACAGAGTTTTTAATTATTAAATTATTATTTATTTTCAACGTGTGTAGTGGTTACTGGATTGGACACTGCAACTTTATATTGTTGCAAAACTCTTCCAAGACAAGAATCCAATCATAATTCTTCTTCATTTCAAATACTCGGATGGCCCATGTTGTCCACAGACTAAAGACAGACTATAGTGTAATCCAACCATGTTCAGCTCTGAAACCAAGAGGACCTGATTCGAACATTGACTCCAATACTAAATAGCTATATTACTTTAGGCAAGTGAGCTAGCCTTTGATTCTAGGGATCATAGCAAGTGATCAATAAATAGAACCAGTTAATTATAATGAGAAATTGATAATCATTAATAAAAAATGGTAGTAACAGTCATCATTGTCCCAGACTCCTTTGTAGGGTATTACAAGTCCCTTTACAATTTAGAGCTTGCTTGCTTTTAATTTTAATTTGATGTGCCTTATCTTTTACCTTAACTTCCAGACTCTCTAAATTGTTTTCATTTCCCAAATGCTTTCATCTAATCCATGCTTTTGTGCCTTTGCTTGCATTGGTTCCTTGCTGCCCTACCCCGGTGTACACAACTTTTCTTTTTCTCTTAAGCCTCAGGGGTTATCTTATCTATGAAATCCTTCCACTTTGCCCTGTCACATCAGGGAGTGCTGACTACCCCCTCCTTTGTGTTTGAACAATGCATAGCTTCTATCACAGCACCTGTCAGCTTGAGTACACAGATCTGTCCCCACATATCTCCTCCTCCTGTACTGTGTTTCTAGAAAGCATTTCATTTCCACATTCCCAGGACCTGGCATATCACCCATTGAAGGCACTAAAAATTTGGTCCTGAGCAGCTGTGTGACCTTAGTGAGATGCATCACCTTTCTGATCTTTTTCAGTGGGAGACTGGAGTCCCAAGGGTTGGAATCCTCCACCTCTAACACACCCAGCGTTCAATGTCTTCAGTACAGATGTTTTACTTAAAATTCTGCTGCATTTCACTGATGTGTGTGTGTGTGTGTGTGTGTTGCTCAATTGTGTCCAACTCTTTGTGACCCCCATGGACTATAGCCTGCCAGGCTCCTCTGTCCATGGGATTTTCCAGGCAAGAACACTGGAGTGGGTTGCCATTTCCTTCTCTAGGGGATCTTCCTGACCCAGGGATCAAACAGTTGGCTCTTGTGTCTTCTGCACTGGCAGTGATTCTTTACTGCTAGCACCACTGATATGTAATAATTTTTTTTTTTCTTTTTGGCCCCAAGAAAAAGAAATACTGAGCTTTTTTGGAATGAGGATAAAGATTAAAAATGATGACTTTCCCCCCTTGTTTTAGCTCGAGTAGGTACCTCAGACATTTACAGAAATTTTAAACACTGAAAATAAGAATTCAAAATTAAACCAAAAAGGCAAGGACGGAACAAAATATTCAGGAAGTACTCAGGAAATCGCAAGGTCCTGAGCATGAGTGGAGGAGAAGACTTGGGAAGCAGGCTGGCCATATTATGTATAGTAGGGCTACACTGCCAGACTGTGTGATCTGTTCTTAATTCATCGGGCGATATGAAGCTACAGGAACGTCACTGCGGCTGCAGTGTTTTGGATTACTCACTTCAGAACAAATAAAGAAGAAAAATATTTTTCAACATTAGATCCTGAAATGACATAATAGGAGACTGAACTGATATGTTGGAAAGAATTGAAATAAGGTTAAGAAGACAAATACTGCAACAAATATTCTGGCCTGGGATACTGATTAAGTATGGGGGGGAGGGAGAAAAAGATGATGAAAAAAGAGCTCTTATTGCAAGTTTGCAAACTGAGAAGGAGAGTGGTACCAATTCCAGGAATGTGAAAGCCACGAAGTTTGACAGGGACTTTGAAATAACAATAAGATGTTTTGCAAGAGTACATAGTAGGATTTCTGGAAATTAAAAGAGGGAGGCAGCTGAAGGCAAGACTTTTGACTGGGAGTTTGAAAGGGCCAAAGAAAAGGTGTAAACAAAAACCTTGAGTTGAACACCGAGTAGAATCCAGGTGTTAGATTTGAGTAGGACCTCAGAGATCAGCAGATGATATAGAATCTGCCTTCTACATGGGACACCTGGGTTCATTTCCTAGGTCAGGAAGATCTCGTGGAGAAGGGAATGGCTACCCACTCCATTATTCCTGGCTGGAGAATTCCATGGAGAAAGGAGCCTGGCAGGCTACAGTCCATGGGGTCACAAAGAGTCGGACATGACTGAGCGACTACTGCTTTCAGAGATCAGCTAGATTAACTTTCTCATTTTCTAGACAAGGAAATTTAATACCCAGACTTCAACGAAGTCTTAAGGAACTTACTTAGATTCTTATATTATGATTTACTCATCTATGAATGGAGGAGGGACTTGAGGTTACTTTTTTAGCAGATAAATCATAAAGGGATTTTGTTTCTGCCAAGGAAACATTTCATCATTATCTTTTTAATTCAACAAGGACAAGTGATTTCACCTAAAAGACATACTTTCTTGGTTATTTAAAGTGATTTCTTTTTCTTCTTTTTTTTCTTTTAATAAGACTATTTTTAGGTCCCAGGTTAAAATGGCACTAGTGACTGTAACATGAAATTAGTGCTTAGAGATGGGCTAAAACTCAAGACCAAGACTAAACATTTTAGAAAAAACCTGATCTCATCCTTCAGTTTCTTTCAAAATACTCAGAGCTATGATTTGGTAGCCCAAAGACAAGAAACGAAAAAAAATAAAAAGCTGACATCCAATGTCCTGAACTGTTAGCAGAACAATGTGGTCTACTCTCCTGGGCCAACATTTGAGAGAAAGATGCATCACAGCTCTGTCTGGACACCTTTGGTTAAGAATCGGTTTATGAACAACTAGAAGTCTGATAGGCAGTACGTTATTGGCAACTTCAGCTTTATACACGATTCATTCAGTATAGAGTCTCTAAGTATCATCTGAGACAGGAACTGGAAATTCCAATGGATTCCTTTACATCTCTATTCTTAGAAATTAAAACACAAGAAACATGTTAGAGAATGAAATAACACAGGAAAGAAACCATGAACAATTAGTGGTTTGTAGGTCTGATTATGAAAGTGAAGCTTTTTTTTTTCTTGGCGTGATGCAAAGCACTGTATCCAAGTTGAAAAGAAAACACATCAGGAGAAAATACTTGCTGTGTGGGCTGTTAGTAGTTAACATTCTTGACATTCAAAATGGGATGGCAAAGGGGTCAATAACAAAAAATTAGCCCTAGAGAAAAATTAGCCCTATCCATATCCATGAAGCATATGGATAGATAGACTGCAAAGGAAAAGTAAAAATTACCAAAGACCATAACAATCTTGATATGAACCAAAAATGCAAGATTTGTTCTCTTATTGCTGCATCCTGTCCAAGGGCCTGAGCTAGTAATATCTGGTACAGATGAAGAATAATTAAAATATCCATAATTATATTGTATATATATATATATATATATTGGTTGGGGAAACAGGCATACTGTGACGTGGGGATGGGGTGAGAATAAGCATTCTTCAGAAAATTTAGCAATTTAAATCATAATTTTTTTAAGGCACACTGTAGCCTTTATTAATTGGTTTCCATTTTCATATTTTATAAGCAAATATCCTACACTTGTGTTGTTTAATTGCTAAGTCATGTATGACTCTTTGTGATCCCATGGACTATAGCCCACCAGGCTCCTCTATCCATGGGATTCTCCAGGCAAGAAAACTGGAGTGGGTTGCCATTTCCTTCTTCAGGGGATCTTCACCACCCAGGGATGAAACCTGTGTCTTCTGCATTGGCAGGTAGATTCTTTACCACTGAGCCACCAGGGAAGCCCTTGAATCACAGTCTTCACAAATGTAAAATCTCGTTGTGACAGGAGAACTTCTAAGAGCATCCCCCTGCCCCCCACAATTTTCTGTCTGCTTGGGGTACAGAGGGTGGGACTGTCAGTATGATGGGCAAGCATGCTTGGGATTAGGTTATGATAGATGACATAAGTGTAAAGATTTGGCTGAGCTAATGAAGGTTGCCAGCAGTGGGCTCTGAATTAATCAAAGGGAGATTATCCTCAGTGGGCCTGACCTATTTAAGGAGCCAGAGGTAACTGGTAAGAAGCAATTGCAGATACCCTCCTGCTGGCCTTGAGGAAGCAAACTCTCAC
The DNA here is from genome assembly GCA_006408695.1 of Aepyceros melampus. Taxonomy (NCBI): domain Eukaryota; kingdom Metazoa; phylum Chordata; class Mammalia; order Artiodactyla; family Bovidae; genus Aepyceros; species Aepyceros melampus. Next base: position 168,791 of record SJXQ01012574.1, read on the forward strand.
ACGGTATCACCCACCACATGACAGAGAATGGCGGCTGGCCTCTGGTTGTTGCAAGTCAGTGCTACAACCACAAGGAACTGGACTCCACCAGCAGCCTTGAACTTGGAAAGGACCCTGTGCCCCAGATGAGATTGTCTCCTTGAAAAGTGTTGTGAAAGTGCTGGTTGTTTAGTTGTGTCTGACTCTTTGCAATCCCATGGACTGTAGCCCACCAGGCTCTCCTGTCTGTGGAATTCTCCAGGCAAGAAGACTGGAGTGGGTAGCCATTCCCTTCTCCAGGGGATCTTCCAGAGCCAGGGTTCGAACCCTGGTCTCTCGCTTTGCAGGCAGATTCTTTACCAAGGAAGACACCTTGAACGCAGTCTGCAAACCTTGAACAGAGAATCCAGTTGCTCAGACCCTTGGCCTAAAGAAACTGTGAGATAATACTTGCGTTTTTGTGAAGCTGCAGAGTTAATGATTCCACAGTAACAGAAGAGTTATACAGCAGTAGAAGAGTGACAGATACTTTGAGTAACTAAGTCTGACTTTGGGGATTTATTCTGAGATAGTAATCAGATATTCAAACAAAAGCATACACATAAGGATGTTGGTTTTAGCACTATCTATTGGTGAAAGACAAACAACCTAAAAATCCAGCAACAGTGGACAGAGCTATGGGATTTGGACTCTCTTTTTTCTTCCCCTCTCCCCGACAGTTGAGTCAGATCCCTCTGGTACCAAAGCAGATGGTTTCCATTTCCAGCCTGAGGCTGGTAACACCCGTGTTCTTACTTTCTGAACTGGGAAGAAGGATGGGGACAGTTGGTGTGAAGGAGGTCACAGACGCCCACTGCCCTTGCCTGGAGCTCAGAAAATTGTCAAGTATAAATTCATTTCAATTTGCTGTCTGCATTAGTCAGTTTCCAGAATCCTAAAGTGTTTTTACAGCTTTATACTTTCTTTTACCTTGAGTGGATTTGCTGAGCTCTTAACCTCACCATGGCTGGAAGTTCAAGTCATCTCTTGTTTATATAATAAACAAATCATAAAAAGAGATCTTAGGGCTGTTGGAAGAGCTTAGTGAAGTGAAGTTGCTCAGTCATCTCTGACTCTTTGCGACCCCATGGACTGTAGCCTACAATGCTCCTCCGTACATGGGATTTTCCAGGCAAGAGTACTGGAGTGGGGTGCCATTTTAATGTAAGGCCTAATGTAAAGTTTTGGGTCTCTAAGACCAGTGCTCGGAGTCACATGTGATGGCGTATCCTTGCACAGTCACTCTCTGACTTCTTGATTTTTCTGATTTTCTTTGTACAGGACTGTCCTGGCTGGTTCACTGTGGTCCCTTATAATGTCATGAGGAATATATAACAGTCATGTTTGGTCTCTAGCTCATCCCTGTTCTAGGAAACTAAATTCTGGCTGACTAGACTGACAGAAAGCAGAAGATATTAAGAAGAGGTGGCAAGAATACACAGAAGAACTGTACAAAAAAGATCTTCACGACCCAGATAATCATGATGATGTGATCACTAATCTAGAGCCAGACATCTTGGAATGTGAAGTCAAGTGGGCCTTAGAAAGCATCACTACGAACAAAGCTAGTGGAGGTGATGGCATTCTAGTTGAGCTGTTTCAAATCCTGAAAGATGATGCTGTGAAAGTGCTGCACTCAGTATGCCAGCAAATTTGGAAAACTCAGCAGTGGCCACAGGACTGGAAAAGGTCAGTTTTCATTCCAATCCCAAAGAAAGGCAATGCCCAAGAATGCTCAAACTACCGCACAGTTGCACTCATTTCACATGCTAGTAAAGTAATGCTCAAAATTCTCCAAGCCAGGCTTCAGCAATCCATGAACTGTGAATTTCCTGATGTTCAAGCTGGTTTTAGAAAAGGCAGAGGAACCAGAGATCAAATTGCCAACATCCTCTGGATCATGGAAAAAGCAAGAGGGTTCCAGAAAAACATCTATTTCTGCTTTATTGACTATGCCAAAGCCTTTGACTATGTGGATCACAATAAACTGTGGAAAATTCTGAAAGAGATGGGCATACCAGACCACCTGACCTGCCTCTTGAGAAACCTGTATGCAGGTCAGAAAGCAACAGTTAGAACTGGACATGGAACAACAGACTGGTTCCAAATAGGAAAAGGAGTACATCAAGGCTATATACTGTCACCCTGCTTATTTAACTTCTATTCAGAGTACATCATGAGAAACGCTGGACTGGAAGAAACACAAGCTGTAATCAACATTGCTGGGAGAAATATCAATAACCTCAGATACACAGATGACACCACCCTTATGGCAGAAAGTGAAGAGGAACTCAAAAGCCTCTTGATGAAAGTGAAAGAGGAAAGCGAAAAAGTTGGCTTAAAGCTCAACATTCAGAAAACAAAGATCATGGCATCTGGTCCCATCCCATGGGAAATAGATGGGGAAACAGTGGAAACAGTGTCAGATTTTATTTTTGGGGGGTCCCAAATCACTGCAGATGGTGACTGCAGCCATGAAATTAAAAGATGCTTACTCCTTGGAAGAAAAGTTATGACCAACCTAGATAGCATATTCAAAAGCAGAGACATTACTTTGCCGACTAAGGTCTGTTTAGTCAAGGCTATGGTTTTTCCTGTGGTCATGTATGAATGTGAGAGTTGGACTGTGAAGAAGGCTGAGCGCTGAAGAATTGATGCTTTTGAACTGTGGTGTTGGAGAAGACTCTTGAGAGTCCCTTGGACTGCAAGGAGATCCAGCCAGTCCATTCTGAAGGAGATCAGCCCTGGGATTTCTTTGGAAGGAATGATGCTAAAACTGAAACTCCAGTACTTTGGCCACCTCATGCGAACACTTGACTCATTGGAAAAGACTCTGATGCTGGGAAGGATTGGGGGCAGGAGGAGAAGGGGATGACAGAGGATGAGATGGCTGGATGGCATCACTGACTCGATGAACATGAGTCTGAGTGAACTCCGGGAGTTGGTGATGGACAGGGAGGCCTGGCGTGCTGCGATTCATGGGGTCGCAAAGAGTCGGACACAATTGAGCGACTCAACTGAACTGAACTGAGACTGACTGCCTTGCATTCCAGCTGACTGTCATTGTGTAGTTCATATGGAAGATCTTCAGTGGATGGTGGGCAAGGAACCAGAAACCAAGAATTAAACTCATTTCATTAAAAAGAAGATTCCCAACAAAGGAAAAATAAATAAAATGTGCTAGTTAGTAAGCCCCACCTGGAGCCTGTTCCCTAAAACCATTATCTCTCTGCTTATTAAAAGCATCTCACATATGAGTTAGAGGCTACTCAGATGAGTAGATTTTGGTTTAATTAATCAAACTCCAGTAGCATGTTTGCCTGGATTCATGTGGATTGCAAAGATCCATTCAATCAGAAACTTGTAAAAGAAATGTTTAGATCTTCCAGCCTAAGTTTTATTTTGCCTGAGATGGTTTATGTTTCATTGATTGTTCATTGTATGCACTGTATCTTCTCTGGCTAGGAGTCCAGGTGTTTGCGAACAAGAGCCCTTCATTGAGTCACCCTTCTCCAGAGCCATGTCTATTTGTTATGAATAAAATAAAGTTTAATACATCATTTGGTAATGCCAGGCTTATGAATAGGAATGTATAAAGCATAGAAAAGGAAACTGATTTCTGCCAACCTAAAAATACACTGAAAAAAGAAAGGAACTGCAAGATTGTACAAGCTTGGCTGTTCCTACTTTTACTGTTCTTTTTAACAAAATTGACAGGCAGCTCGCCCATCAGGGAGCTTTGTCCCAGCAGCCAACTCAGTCTCAGGAGTGAGGGTGGCAGCTCAGTGGGGCTCTCTTCCTGATGCCCTGATATCCCATCAGGGGGATTTGATGGACAGGCACTGTTTACTGCGAGGGGCTAAAGTTACTCTCCTTCCAAATGAATAGTTTAATAACCTAAGCATCCAAATGACGTTTAGGTAGACTCAAATCCTCCAGTCTCAAACTCCCAATTGTTCCACTAGAGAGAAAAACACAGATGGAAATGTAAGGAGATTATTGTCTGTTTCTTAAAATCCTACAGGTTAAAAAAAAGCTTAAGGAAAAAAATCTTGATTCTCTATATGCATGTTAACTATATTAGTTTTTCTCTCTCTGACTTACTTCACTCTGTGTGACAGGCTCAAGGTCCATCAACTGTCTACAAATGACCCTATTATATTCCTTTTTATGGCTGAGTTGTATTCCATTGCATATATGAACCACATCTGCTTTATCCATTCCTTTGTTGATGGACATCTTATTTGCATGGCAGAAATAGAAACACAGAGAATAAATGTATGGGGATACCAACAGGGAAGGGACGGGGTGGGAAGAACCGGGAGACTGGGATTGATACATATATACTATTGATGTGAGTGTGCACGCTCAGTCACTCAGTTGTGGCCAACTCTTTGTGACCCCATGGGCTGCAGCCCACCGGCTCCTCTGTCCATGGGATTCTCCGGGCAAGAATATTGGGATGGGTTGCCAGTTCCTTCTCCAAGGGATCCTCCTGACCCAGAGACTGAACCTGGGTCTCTCACATTGCAGGCAGATTCTTTACCATCTGAGCCACTAGGAAGTCCAGTATGTATAAAATAGATAACTAATGAGAAGCTACTGTGTAGCACAGGGAACTCTATTTAATGTACTGTGATGACCTGAATGGGAGGGAAGTCCTAAAGGGGGTAATATATGTATATGTATGGCTGATTAATTTTGCTGTACAGCAGAAACTAACACAACATTGTAAAGTGACTATACTTCAATAAAAATCAATTAAAAAAATCTTGCCTGAATTTTATTGCATGCTGCAAAATGATTGCTGGTGATGAGCAGTTTCTCTTCTGTGAAGGGAAGGCTATGAGGTTGTCTTTCAGACAGTAGAGGACTGGTGCTGTTTCTCGGCATTTAACAGATTTGCAGTGAGAGAAAAATGACCATGGTAGATGGTGACGCTAACCTAAGAGTAAACAATAAGGTCATGAGTCTTGTCGAGCAGAGTCTGCTTCCAGCCTTGCTATTGCCCTTGCTCTTTCCTTTCTTTCTTGGCCAATTTTCTTGGAAAACTGGTTTACATTTGCTATTTTTGCTTCTTTCCCTCTCAACGCATAACGAGAGCACTGGGGGTAAGAATACACCATTTATTTTCCACAGTTTCAACCTTGGAATAATACAAGGGTTGGTTTTCACTGCGTATCTGGCTTAAGTTATTCCCCCTTTACACTCTTGCCACATAAAATGCTTTCTAATCTCCTGTGCTCTCTGGCCTTTTAACTACTAACACATTCCTATTAATAGATTAGCTTTGATTGTCTCCTAACTGGCAGGTCATACAGATTCTGTCCAAGTAAATATAGATCGTATCCAGGTAAATATAGGTCTCCATCTCTGTATTTTATTATTAGGGACTTTATTCCCCACTTCAGCCCTCACTTTATGGTTTTTATTTTTCCAACCAGATTGGCGATACCATTATTTCAAAAAATTGAGTGATAGAGAAGGCTCGATTTCTTCTCTGAAGTAAATTTCTTCTCTGAGGTAAATGCAAATTAGATTCCCCCCCCCCCCCTGCTTTTTCACAGAAGAGGGGCTGAATTTTTTGACAATAACATGCAAGTGGAAATCACAGTATCCTTTCCTGGGAGGGTCAGCTCCCTAGAGACTCACTGTCTCTCACTTTGTATGTGTCATTCCATCCAAGCATGGGGGCATTTTGTTGGCTGGTTGGAGGACTCCCTTCCAGAAGGGACTATCTGGACATGAGCTTGGTTTTCACTGAACAGATGCTGGTTTGATGGTGGATACAGCTTTTGGGGGCAAGTCCATTGCAATGAAAGTATATTATTACTGATTCTTGCTGAAGTTTGTGAGTTAAATAAGATCTGTTTCAGCCTATCTCTTGGATAAGCCCCCAGTGCCAAAATTCTAGAGGAGCTACAAAGCCTGCTAAGATTGGGCCCACCACCCCACTAGAGCATGCAGACCTGGGTCCCCAGGGCAGTTTATGGTGATGCAGGTATCTCCTCCGATGGGCGAGTGGACCTGCAGCATACCTGACCTTAGGCATCCTGAGGATAAAGCTGCAGATGTGGGACGGGGGCCGAGCCAGGTATTGGGGTGGGGAGATTCAGGGGGACAAAGTCCAGGAGCACAGGGGCTCCAGGGACAGTAGTTCGCTGTTGTTTGACTCGATCAGTAATCCTTCACACGGAAATGGTTCAGAGCCCCAGGCAGCCCAAGGAGACTTTCCTCTAGAAGGTTTTCATGGGCATTCAGGTGGGGCATCTTTGTGAGAGGATCTGAGCTTCTGCAGCTAGCACTGTACACACAGAATTGCAGCCTGTTTAGCAAGGCTCTGTGCGGAGCATCTATGCACCCGGAAGAATGCCTGGAATAGCACCGCTGCAGTTACTGTGGGGACAGTTAACTTTGGTAATTGTTTTTCTTACTTGTCAGGAGGGTGTTGGGGGGCAACAGACCACATCTTCTGATTTGATTGAGGCACTCACGCCTAGTCAGCAGGATTTGCGGGAAGCCACCCAATCACATCTTCCTCCCCAACCAGTACCTGCTCTGAGGAACAACTTTCATTCTGTTCCATGGTCCAAAAACACACCCTAGATGTAATTTCAGGCCAGACAGTTGAATCCATGATTTCTGTGCTCTTTTCTTTCAGGGAAGACAGATTTGGCAAGTCTTTAGTTGAGTGAGGGTCTCAATTCATGGGGCAAAGTATTTATATGTTTTTATGGTCACGTTTTGAAGGCACTGCTGGGATTCGAACCCAGGATCTCCTGTTTACTAGACAGACTCTTTAACCAACTAAGCCAAGGGACCAAAGATGCCATTTGGGCTTCCCTTGTGGCTCAGCTGGTAAAGAATCCGTCTACAATGCAGAAGACCTGGGTTCGATCCCTGGGTTGGGAAGATCTCCTGGAGAAAGGAAAGGCTACCCACTCCACTATTCTGACCTAGAGAATTCCGTGGACTGTATAGTCCACGGGGTGGCAAAGAATCTGACATGACTTTCACTTTCATAGTCACTTTATACAAAAAATGAAATATGTGCCGTCCTGGATGGGAGGGGGATATAGGGGAGAATGGATACATGTATATGTACGGCTGAGCCCCTTCACCTGAAACAATCACAACGCTGTTAATTGGCTATATCCCAATACAAAATAAAAAGTTTAAAAAATTTACTTATGTTAATATAGCTTAGTGTACTCTTATAGGTTTCTGTGGTGATTATACTCCATTTATAACTATTGTTATTTTCAATATATTTATATTTATCATGTAACTTATGCTTTATAGTTTCCCCTACATTTTTCCATTTGAACGCAGAGTTCCAAAGAGCAAGGAAAGATAACAAAGTCTTCCTCAGTGATCAATTCAAAGAAATAGAGGAAAACAATAGAATGGGAAAGACTAAAGATCTCTTCAAAAAAATTAAAGATACCAAGGGAACATTTCATGCAAAGATGGGCACAATAAAGGACAGAAATGGTATGGACCTAACAGAAGCAGAAGATATTAAGAAGAGGTGGCAAGAATACACAGAGGAACTGTACAAAAAAGATCTTCATGACCCAGATAATCATGATGATGTGATGACTAATCTAGAGCCAGACATCTTGGAATGTGAAGTCAAGCGGGCCTTAGAAAGCATCACTACGAACAAAGCTAGTGGAGGTGATGGCATTCCAGTTGAGCTGTTTCAAATCCTGAAAGATGATGCTGTGAAAGTGCTACACTCAATATGCCAGCAAATTTGGAAAACTCAGCAGTGGCCACAGGACTGAAAAAGATCAGTTTTCATTCCAGTCCCAAAGAAGGCAATGCCAAAGAAAGCTCAAACTACAGCACAATTGCACTCATCTCACACGCTATCAAAGTAATGCTCAAAATTCTCCAAGTCAGGTATCAACAGTACATGAACCATGAAATTCCAATGTTCAAGCTGGGTTTAGAAAAGACAGAGGAAGCAGAAATCAAATTGCCAAGGAGTACATCAAGGCTATATATTGTCATCTTGCTTATTTAACTTATATGGAGAGTACATCATGTGAAATGCTGGGCTGGATGAAGTACAAGCTGGAATCAAGTTGGATCATTGAAAAAGCAAGAGAGCTCCAGAAAAATATCTACTTCTGCTTTATGGACTATGCCAAAGCCTTTGACTGTGTGGATCACAATAAACTGTGGAAAATTCTTAAAGAGATGGGAATACCAGACCACCTACCTGCCTTCTGAGAAATCTGTGTGCAGGTCAATTATAACCAGACATGGAACAATGGACTGGTTCCAAATTGGGAAAGGCGTATGTCAAGGCTGTATATTGTCACCTTGCTTATTTAACTTCTATGCAGAGTGCATCATGTGAAATGTCTGGATTTCAAACAAAAGGCTGGATGAAGCACAAGCTGGAATCAAGGTTACAGGGAGAAATATCAATAACCTCAGTTATGCAGATGACACCACCCTTGTGGCAGAAAGTGAAGAGGAACTAAACAACCTCTTGATTAAAGAGGAGAGTGAAAAAGCTGGCTTAAAACTCAACATTAAAAAAACTAAGATCATGGCAGCTGGTCCCATCACTTCATGGCAAATATATGGGGAGACAGTGACAGACTTTATTTTCTTGGGTTCCAAAATCACTGCAGATGGTGACTGTAGCCATGAAATTAAAAGGCTCTTGCTCCTTGGAAGAAAAGCTATGAAAAACCTAGACAGTACATTAAAAAGCAGACATTACTTTGCCAACAAAGGTCTGTCTAGTCAAGGCTATGTTTTTCCAGTGGTCACGTATGGATGTGAGAGCTGGACTATAAAGAAAGCTGAATGCCGAAGAACTGATGCTCTTGAACTGTGGTGTTGGAGAAGATTCTTGAGAGTCCCTTGGACTGCAAGGAGATCCAACCAGTCCATCCTAAAGGAAATCAATCCTGAATATTTATTGGAAGGACTGATGTTGAAGCTGAAATTCCAATACTTTAGCCACCTGATGTGAAGAGCTGACTATTTAGAAAAGACCCTGATGTTAGGAAAGATTGGGGGCAGGAGGAGAAGGGGTGACAGAGGATGAGATGGCTGGATGGCATCACCGACTTGATGGACATGATTTTGAGCAAGCTCTGGGAGTTGGTGATGGACAGGGAAGCCTGGCGTGCTGCATTCCATGAGGTTGCAGAGTCGGACATGACTGAGCGACTGAACTGACTGACTGATTCTCCTTCAAATCCCAGTCCCATCCAGGCTAGACATAACACTGAGCAGAGTTCCCCGTGCTACAGAGTTGGTCTTCGTTGGATATCTGTTTTAAATATAGCACTGTCTACATGTTCATCTCAAAGTCCCTAACCTTACCTATCCCCCAGCAACCATAAGGTTGTTTTCTGAGAATCTCTTTCTGTTTTAAAAGTAAGTTCATTTGTATCATTTCTTTTTATATTCCACATATAAGGGATGTCAAACGATTTTTACCTTCTCTGTCTGACTTACTTCACTCAGTGTGATACTCTCTAGAGCCATCCATGTTGCTGCAAATCTAGCCCTTCTGTTAAACCATAATTTTATTCGATATATACTTCTAGGTTGATTTTTTCTCTCTCTCCACACTTTGAACATGTTATCCTAACATTGTCTGGCTTCCATTTCTGTTCTTGAGAGCCGGGCTATTAGTCTAAAACTAATTTATTTGTAAATAATCTGTCTTTGTTCTCCTTCCTCCCACTCCATTTGTCTTCTTATATTCCTCTATTCATCTTTGTTTCTTTGGTGTCATAGAGCTTCACTATGTCTCTGTGTTGAATTAAGAATTTGCTTTTATTTTTTTCTGTTCAAGATTTATTTTTAAGCTTCTTGAATATGAAGGTATGCTTATTTAATCAAATCTGGAAAATTCTCAACCAGTGCATCTTCAAATATTGCTATCTCTAAACCCAAATAATTCTTACCCTTTAGCTGATTTCTTTGGAACTACAATTAAGTATATGGTAGCCCCTTTAAATTCCATCTTCTACACGTTTTAACATTTGAAAAACACTTTCTGTGTCTTTGTTTTCTTGTATTGCATTTCTTCAGATTTCTCTTCCAACTCAACAATTATCTTTGGTTGTATCTCACCTGCTGTTTAATCCATCCATTGAACTTTTAATTTTGAATTCTTAATGCTTCACTTCTAGACAGTTTATTTGGTCTGATTCTACCTGATTGCCTCTTATTTTTGCAACACACTTTAGGTTTTAGAAATATTAAACATATTTTATATTTTGACTTGTTCAATATCCTCCAAGTTAGCAGATCTGTTTCTGGGGTCTTCTGACTCTCCCTCTTGGTGCCTTGTTCCCTTGCGTGTTTAGAGAATTATGGCTGGGAGGGAGTTCATGTCCCTTGAGATTTTCTATGTGGGCATTATGTGTGGCACAGATTCAGTGTGCATTTGTGTTTCCTTCTGACAAGTGCTTGGGGGAAAAATCAATCCATGGCACTTTCAATTAAATTTTTAAGATTTTCCAGCCCCACAGGTAATGTGAATTTAAGGCACATGTCCAGGACATTTTAATCATATTTACTTCTCTGCTCAGAGCCCAGGATGAGCCATTCAAGTTCCCCTGTGCAAAATAATTCCTTCCATCTCCCACCACTTCTCTGCTCTGGTTTCCCCGTATTTGGAGGTTCTGGTTTGCATGCGGGTCTCTGCTTGGCCCTCTTCAATGCCTGGGCTCATTAAAACTTGGGGATGAGCAGACACTTTCAGTCAGCTGGCTTCAAACACACTCTCCTGGGTTTTGCTCTCTTGTTCCTGTAAATTCTCCTGTCCTTACCTTTTTGCCAACTCAGCCATGCTCAGTATTTTAAAATATATTATATCCAAAATTTTATGAGTTTTTGTTCCAGAGGGTTTTCTTTATCAAGGTACTAGGCCACATTGCCTGGCATAGAAGACCACTGATTCCTTCTTTAAATTAATTTGGGTGAACTTATTTCTCAGCTTCTTCTTTTATGAGCCTCTGTCTTTTTTTATCCTCTCTTTGGGTTTTGCTTCCTATTTCCATATCTTATTCACCTTCAGGCCAGGAAGGAGGCCATTCTGAGTCACGCTCACTGAACACGCAAGGCTATTTTAGTACATTGCTCTAGGTGTTCCCCTTTGAATTGTGTTCAGACCTAAGTTAACGTTCTTCATCAGGTAATGCGCCCCTGGTGTCCACTCACCGAGCCATGCTGGATCCAGCCTCTCCCTGCTCTTCAGCTGCTCTAGTTATCACGTCTTCTCTCATGAGTACACTCTGAACTTTTCCATTTGAATCCATTCATTTTGTTTCTACCCTGTCCTAGTTTCTTTAAAGGAGGTCCCGTGATTCTTCACATTTATGTGTCTTGCTCTTTGTAACTCACTTAACTTCACATTTATGTGTCTTGCTCTTTGTAACTCACTTAACATTTCCTTTCTAAAATTTCTCACTCGTGTTGTTCAGCCTGAATTGCCAGCTGGGCCAGTTTGTAAAGCACATGCAAAGCAATTCTTGCTCAGTCATGAAGTTTACTAAACAGAGACATCTTGTCTGCCAGCTTTACTTGAGTATCTTCTTTGAATCTTGCTTTAATCACTGTAGAGTTTGCAGTAACTCCCCTACATATGAACATTCAAGTTGTGAACTTTCAAAGATATGAACGTGTTCACGTAAGTTAGCTCACATGTCTGGCGTACCTTGTCGTGTGTGTACATCCTCTACAAGTGGTTGTGGTTTTGTGTCCTTTACTGTACAGTACTGTATAGAGTACAGTATGTTTATTGCAAGCCCAGGATGTCTGGAAGCAAGAGATAGTTAGAATTGAATCCAGCAAGGAACCAGAACCCGAGCCATCAAACTCAGGTGTGAGTGACATCACAGCTTACCTCCATCCCCTATTGCTGACGATCCTTCAGCTCTACCATCTCCCACCTCCTCTTCCTCTTCGAGTCGGTAACTCCTCTTGCCTGTTCACTCGATCCCAGCCCTTCTATGCCAGCTGTTATACTGTACTACTGTACTTGCCAAGGCACAATACTGAGAGATTAAAATGCTTTATTTTTGTTTGCTTTTTATGTATTATTTGTGTAAAAAGTATTATATGCCTATTACAGCATGGTACTATATATCTGATTGTGTTAGTTGGGTACTTAGGCTAACTTTGTTGGACTTACTAACAAATTGGACTCTCAGAACAGAGCTCATTCTTATGTAGGGGACTTACTGTCTCCCAATTCATCCTCTCATAAGAAGTAGGTATTACTTAAAATCTCCATTTTATAGAAGAGAATGCTGAGGCATACACAGATTACTATCATGCCTACATTTTCTTGACAGTGAATAACAGATTTGACCTAGACAGTTGATTTCAGAGCCCACATCTTTCCCAGTATGAGCACTGCATTTCAATAAATCAAACAATGTATGTCTACTAACTAGCCCAGTTTGTGTCACATAATACATTGTTCATATCCTCGGGTATGTATGATTTAGGGGGACTTGTGTGACTTCTAGGGGCTTCCTGGGGGTTCTAGTGATAAAGAACTCACCTGACAATGCAAGAGAATAAGAGATGTGGGTTTGATCCCTGCGTTGGGAAGATACCCTGGAGGAGGGTAAGGCAACCAGTTCCAGTATTCTTGCCTGAAGAATCCCAAGGACAGAGGAGCCTGGTGGGTTACAGTCCATAGGGTTGCAAAGAGTTGGACATGACAGAAGTGACTTAGCACACATGCCCATGGGATCTCTTTATAGCAAAAAAAAAAAAAAGAAAAAAAAAATTGGACTGGATGAAGTAAAAGCTGGAATCAAGATTACAGGGAGAAATAGCACTAACCTCAGATATGCTGATGACACCACCCTTATGGCAGAAGGTGAAGAGGAACTAAAGAGCCTCTTGATGAAAGTAAAAGAGGAGAGTGAAAAAGCAGACTTAAAATTCAACATTCAAAAAACAAAGATCATGGCATCTGATCCTATCACTTCATGGCAAATAGATGGAGAAACAATGGAAACAATGAGAGATTTTACTTTCTTGGGCCTTGCTGCTGCTGCTAAGTCACGTCAGTCATGTCCGACTCTGTGTGACCCCATAGACGGCAGCCCACCAGGCTCCCATCCCTGGGATTCTCCAGGCAAGAACACTGGAGTGGGTTGCCATTTCTTTCTCCAATGCATGAAAGTGAAAAGTGAAAGTGAAGTCGCTCAGTCGTGTCCAACTCTTTGCGACCCCATGGACTGCAGCCTACCAGGCTCCTCTGTCCATGGGATTTCCCAGGCAAGAGTACTGGAGTGGGTTGCCATTGCTTTCTCCTTCTTGGGCCTTAAAGCACGCAAATGGTAACTGCAGCCATGAAATTAAAAGACACTTGCTCCTTGGAAGAAAAGCTATTATAAGCTTACACAGCATATTAAAAAGCAGAGAAATTATTTACCGACAAAGGTCCACTTAGTCAAATGTATGGTTTTTCCAGTAGTCATGTATGGATGTGACAGTTGGACCATAAAGAAAGCTGAGCACAGAAGAATTGATGCTTTTGAACTGTGGTGTTGGAGAAGACTCTTGAGAGTCTCTTGGACTGCAAGGAGATCCAACCAGTCAATCCTAAAGGAAATCAGTCCTGAATATTCATTGGAAGGACTGATGCTGTGCTGAAACTCCAATACTTTGGTCACCTGATGTGAAGAGCTGACTGATAGGAAAAGCCCCTGATGCTGGGAAAGATTGAAGGTAGGAAGAGAGGGAGATGACAGAGGATGAGATGGCTGGATGGCATCACTGACTCGATGGACATGAGTTTGAGCAGGCTCAGTGGGTTGGTGAAGGACAGGGAAGCCTGGTGTGCTACAGTCCGTAGGGTTGCAAAGAGTTGGACACAACCGAGTGACTGAGCTGAACTGAAAATTGACCATGTAGTAGCTGGAAACCTAATTACAATAAGAGAAACTTTGGACTTGTGTTACAAACTCTTGAAATTAGATCAGAATCCTTAGACCATCCTCCTTATGGCTACTTAATCCCAATTCAAAATCCACATGCAAACTTCTAAATCTGATTGGGGCTAGAAACTTCCCTTTTTAATATAGCAAATTGAATAACCTGCTTGCTAAAACCATCTCTTGATTCAGGTTGGATAACAGAATCCTGCTATCAGTACTATTATGCACAACTTACTTCCTTTATAGAACTTTTTTTTTTAACCATGAAGAACTTGTATTTAATTGTTAATCTCTGTGTTGAACTTTGAGCAGAGGCAGCAAATCCCATAATTCTTGAAACACAAATTTTTTTTCTTTGTCCAGAAACGTGGATATGGCAGAAAGGGCAGTGAAAGTAATGAGAGCCTCTGTGTGTTGAGAGCTCTCCGTGGGGCACATACCCTGGTCTCAGGCACACTACAGTGGGACCATGGTGTCTGGATCCATCAGCTCCTGGACCTTGAAAAGCCCTTGAAGACAATAAGTCCAACAGCTTTACTTTGCAGGGGGAAGTGGAGCTCAGAGAAGAAAAGTCATGTGCCATCACAGAAGCGTGGGCCTGAACCATTTCTCTCTCTCTCTTTTTCTGTGGTTCAGAACAGAGGAACTTTATTTGGCTTAATTGTTTCTTACAAATAGTTTTGCAACGGAATGTGACAGCATCACAAACTGTCTGTTATTTCTATTTGTTTTGTTAAATCTGCACATATTTTTCTATTCTCCTGCAGGATGAAGGCCCACAAGAGATGGAGGGTTTAGCCCTAAAAGTGGAGACTCAGTTTGGCCAGTTTTCAGATTCTGTGATTATGAATTTATGAATGACAACTTACAAGATCAACTGCCCGCTTGCCTGCAGTTCAGAAAGCTCAGGAGGAGAGTCAGTGGGGACCAGAAACATGGGTGTTTTCTGATACTGAGTCGTCCCAGGCATTCTGCTTTATGCTGGTGCTTTAACAATGTTCCCTGTTACAGAGGTCTGGAATAGCTGCTGGAATCTAAAACCAAAGAATTCGACCCTTTATATGTGTCTAACTCTAACAGTGCTGTTGTTTATTACTTAGTGGAAGTGAAAATGTTAGTCACTCAGTCTTGTCCAACTCTTTGCAACCCCATGGACTATAGCCCACCAGGCTTCTGTGTTCATGGGATTCTCCAGGCAAGAATACTGGAGTAGGTTGCCATTTCCTTCTCCAGGGAACCTTTCCAATCTAGTGATCAAACTCGGGTATCCTGCATTGCAGGTGGATTCTTTACCATCTGAGCCACCAGGGAAGACGCCGTTTATTACCTAATTTTATTTGAAAACAATTGTTATAACTATGCAGAATTACCTATTTGGCATTTAGGGAAAAAAAAACAAACAGTTTTGGGACTTCCCTGGTGGTCCAGTGGCTAAGATCTGTGGTTCCACTGCAGGGGGAAGGGGTTCAGTCCCTAGTTGGGGGCTAAGATCCCACATGCTACACATCTTGGTTAAAACATCTTGAAAAGAAAAAGTTTCCTTTCCACATGTGCAGCTGTAGTAGGAATATGAGTTATGCTAAAGAATGGCCATTTCTGACAACATGGACTTGACAACGGCTTGGCCATGTGGGAAGTTAGAGGTCAAAGACCATAAGGAGAAAGGTCTTCTTTGAGTTATAAGAAACAGTGTGGCCTAGAGAATTCCAGATAGCTTTCCAAAGTCATGGACAAAGACTTCGGAGGTCAAATCCGAACACATCTCAGGAATTTTCCAGGATACACTTCAACTTCTATGCAACACCATTCTAATTTGGTTGTGGTAAATATAGGCTTCTGATCAGCAACTTGTCAAATACATTTATTTTTAAATCCCTCTTTACTTAAAAGCACATCTGCGGACTATTCTTAGCAGAGCAGTAACATCAGTGACGCTCTTTCTAACAGACTGCGACAATGAAGGGCTCTCAGGGGTTAAATTTCGGCTGGCTAAATCGTGTCATTGAAAATAGAAACTCTGCACAGTAAAGTGCCTTGGCCTCTATGGACATCGGGAACCTGCCCTTTTGTCTTAGTAAGAAAAAGGTTGTGATCAAACATATTCTGTGGCTCCTTTAAAAACCCAATCTGTAAAACAGCTTGTATATTAAAGACATAGACAATGCATTTGCTTGAGCAGGGAAAGTGGTGTACTTCCTAAATACAATGTTGTTCAGTTGCTCAGTGGTGTCTGATTCTTTGAAACCCCGTGGACTGCAGCACCCCAGGCTTCCCAGTCCTTCAGCATCTCCTGAAGCTTGCTCAAACTCAGGTCCGTGGAGTTGGTGATGCCATCCAACTGTCTCGTCCTCTGTCGTCCCCTTCTCCTCCTGCCCACCATCCTTCCCAGGATCAGGGTCTTTTCCAATGATAAATACATAACATCTGAGAAAAATATACTGTACTGAAAGGTGATTTGTAGAGGACAGCTTGTTGGAATTAAGCTGTTCTTCCACGGGACAAAGGGAAAAGCAGTTCAATGTGCAAAAAAATTTGCAGAGCATTAGTCTTTTTGCCTGAGACAGAGCACAAGCATCCCTTTGAGGATCAGCTAGAACCTTTCAGGGACAGCTAACTTATTTCTAAGTTTGTATTTTAAGTGGATTGAAAAGTTAGAATGCCTGTTAGCTTTAGCCATCAGCATGGCTATAAAATGGACCAAATTTGCCTGTAAGTTCCTTTCCTCCCACTGCAGTCACATGCAGCTGCTTCATGCTGCTCTTTGCTCATTCCCTGGGGGCCTCACAGGGGCCCCAAAATGCCCCAAGCTTCCAGTTTGTCTCCTTCCTTCCACTGTATTCCATTCTGAGGAAGGAGACCACTCCTCTGACACAATGGGTAATATTTTTGTTGTTGTTTTTTCTTTTGAACTTTTTACTTTGTATTGGAGTATAGCCGATTAACAATGTTGTGATAGTTTTAGGTGAACGGTGAAGGGACTCAGCCAAGCATATACATGCATCTATTCTCCCCAACTCCCCCCTCACCATCCAGGCTGCCACATAGTATCCAGCAGATTTCCCTGTGCTATACAGTAGGTCCTTGTTGGTTATCCATTTTAAACATAGCAGTGTGTACATGTCCATCCCCAACTCCCTAACTATCCTTTTCCTCTCATCCTTCCCCTACACCCCTCCATTCCCAGCAACTGTATGTTAGTTCTCTAAGTCTGTGATTCTCCTCTGTTTTATAAATAAGTTAATTTGCATCAACACAATGGGTAACATTGAGTCAGTCTTCAAACTGATCATGGTTAACGTGTGGAACCATGTTAACCCTGTAAATGGACTGAATGTTTTATCCCAGATAAAATGCCTGTGACTTCTGAAAACCCTGAGCAAGTGGCTCTGATGTTGGGATGGGCACATCCTCTGGTTGTTTGAGCAGCTAAGACTTCTGGTCCCACCATGTGCATGTGGAAGAAGGCAATGGCACCCCACTCAATACTCTTGCCTGGAAAATCCCATGGACGGAGGAGCCTGGTAAGCTGCAGTCCACGGGGTCGCTAAGAGTCGGACACGACAGCGACTTCCCTTTTACTTCTCACTTCCATGCAATGGAGAAGGAAATGGCAACCCACTCCAGTGTTCTTGCCTGGAGAATCCCAGGGACAGAGGAGCCTGGTGGGCTGCCATCTATGGGGTTGCACAGAGTTGGACATGACTGAAGCAACTTAGCAGCAGTATGTGCATGTGAAGGGCCCTGTTTTCAAAAGCATGACTATTCTTTAGACTTAGAAGCCCCTGTACGCATGCTTAGGTGTTTATATAGCAAACACATGGGTTTTCATAGGATGATGAGTTGTGTGATGGGCATCAGGTTTAATCCCACTTTTCATGTCAGGAAAGAAATGTCCAGGTGGCCCCCCAGATAGTCTTAAAAGCCAGGCAAGGGACAGCCCTGGGGCTTAAGTATGCAGGCACAGTGTAACTCTGCGAATACTTTCCAAATTCAACTGTCTTTCCATTCAACAAATGAAAAAGCGGTCAAGTCGGAGCACAGTTGGATTTACCTTCACCACATTGAGTGGAAATCCCATTACCATGAACAGATTTACACACATAAGTCCGACTCATCCACAGGGGACTGTTTGCAAACTTTGTATGATGAATAATAATGATTAAAATAAAGTCTTAGGACTGAATATTCTGTGCATATTAATGAGAAGTAGCTTTAGTTTTCATATCACCAATCCCAGAGTAAAATCTTATTTTCAAACTGGCTCCTACACTGTTGGATTTTATTCAGTTAACTAATACTTAAACAGGCTTCAAGGCTGTTTGTCCATATATATTCTGACAAAACTTAGTATCAAGCAAAGACACCCAAAATGAAGGTCTGAAAATTCACACTATGTTATTTCATGTTGTTGTTGCTGTTGTTCAGTTGTTCAGTTGCTCAGTTGTAGCTAACTCTTTGCAACCTCATGGTGAGTGTGTGTGTGTGTGTGTGTGTGTGTGTGTAGTATATATATATATATATATATATATATATAAGAAAGTAAGTAAACTAAAGAAAAAGTTAGATTTTTCTCTGGTGGTAGCGAGTTATTTAAAGAACTAGACACTATCCATTAACAGATGAATGGATAAAAAAGATGTGGTAAGTATATACAGTGAAATAGTACTCAAAATGATACAAATGAACTTGCAAAACAGAATTCAAATGAATTCATGAACATAGAAAATAAACTTATGGTTACCCAAAGGGAAAAGACAAAGGGATAAACTAGGAGTTTGGGATTAACATATACACACTACTGTATATAAAAGAAATAATCAATAAGACCCTACTGTAGAGCACTAGGAACTCTATTTCATACCTTGTAGCAACCCATAATGGAAAAGAATATATATGTACATGTACATAACTGAATCAGTTTACTGCACACTTGAAATTAATACTTTATAAATTAACTACACTTGAAAACAAGAAGTAGGCCCTTGCGCCATTCCATTCTTCATTTAAAAATCATTTATAGGATTTTATTCATTTAAGGAAGTATTTTCCTTTTGTAGAGAAGACAAAGTCTTTTTTTCTGGGTTGAAATACTGACTCACAGAAACTCAAACTTCTATTCATTTATGAATGATCATCAATAGACCCATAAAAAGGGAGAACTTCACTCAAATCAGTAGTCTTGAAAAAAAGTAAAAAAAATTAAATAAAACTTGAGTTAGTGAATGGGTTTCCTATTATTGTCTGTTCCTCTGTTAGCTGTCACAGTTCCTCAGTCACAGTTATGGTACAAACCACTCCTGGATCCCTTGAAATACCATCATTTAGTAAATTCTGTATAGATTTGCTATTCAGTTCAGTTCAGTCCCTCAGTTGTGTCCAACTCTTTGCGACCCCATGGACTGCAGCACGCCAGGCCTCCCTGTCCATCACCAGCTCCCAGAGCTTACTAAGACTCATATCCATCAAGTCGGTGATGCCATCCAACCATCGCATGCTCTGTTGGCTCCTTCTCCTCTCACCTTCAACTTTCCCAGCATCAGGGTCTTTTCAAATGAGTCAGTTCTTCACATCAGATGGCCAAAGTATTGGAGTTTCAGCTTCAGCATCAGTCCTTCCAATGAATATTCAGACTGATTTCCTTTAGGATGGACTGACTGAATCTCCTTACAGTCCAACGGCCTCTCAAGAATATTCTTCAACACCACAGTTCAAAAGCATCAATTCTTCAGCGCTCAGTTTTTTTTTTTATAGTCCAATGCTCACATCCATACATGACTCCTGAAAAAATCAAAGCTTTGACTAGACAGACCTTTGTTGGCAAAATTATTTTTCTGCTTTTTAATATGGTGTCTAGTTTGGTCATAACTTTTCTTCCAAGGAGCAAGCATCTTTTAATTTCATGGCTATAGTCACCATCTGCAGTGTTTTTGGAGGCCCCCAAAATAAAGTTTCTCCCTGTTTCCAGTGTTTCTCCATCTATTTACCATGAATTGATGGGACCCGATGCCAAGATCTTAGTTTTCTGAATGTTGAGTTTTAGGCCAAATTTTTCACTCTCCTCTTCTACTTTCATCAGGAGGCTCTTTAGTTCTTCCTCACTTTCTGCCATAAAGGTGGTGTCATCAGCATATCTGAGGTTATTGATACTTCTCTCATCAATCTTGATTCTAGCTTGTGCTTCATCCAGCCCAGCACTTCTCATGATGTACTCTGCATATAAGTTAAATAAGCAGGGTGACAATATACAGCCTTGACATACTCCTTTTCCTATTCGGAACCAGTCTGTTGTTCCATGTCCAGTTCTAACTATTGCTTCCTGACCTGCACACAGATTTCTCAGGAGGCAGGTCAGGTGGTCTGGTATTTCCATCTCTTTCAGAATTTTCCACAGTTTATTGTGATCCACACAGTCAAAGGCTTTGGCAAAGCAGAAGTAGATGTTTTTTCTGGAACTCTCTTGCTTTTTCAATGATCCAACAGATGTTGGCAATTTGATCTCTGGTTCCTCTGTCTTTTCCAAATCCAGCTTCAACATCTGGAAGTTCATGTTCATGTATAGTTGAAGCATGACTTGGAGAATTTTGAGCATTACTTTACTAGCGTGTGAGATGAGTGCAATTTTGCAGTAGTTTGAGCATTCTTTGGCATTGCCTTCCTTGGGATTGGAATGAAAACTGACCTTTTCCAGTCCTGTGGCCACGGTTGAGTTTTCCAAATTTGCTGCCACTTGACTGCAACACTTTCAAAGCATCATATTTCAGGATTTGAAATAGCTCAACTGGAATTCCATCACCTTCACTAGCTTTGTTTGTAGTGATGCCTCCTAAGGCCCACTTGACTATGCATTCCAGGATGTCTGGTTCTAGGTGAGTGATCATATCATCATGATTATCTGGGTCATGAAGATCTTTCTTGTATAGTTCTTCTGTGTATTCTTGCCACCTCTTCTTAATATCTTCTGCTTCTGTTAGGTCCATACCATTTCTGTCCTTTATTGTGCCCATCTTTGTATGAAATGTTCCCTTGGCATCTCTAAGTTTCTTGAAGAGATCTCTAGTCTTTCCCATTCTATTGCTTTCCTCTATTTCTTTGCATTGATCACTGACGAAGGCTTTCTTAACTCTTCATGCAATTCTTTGGAACTCTGCATTCAAATGGGTGTATCTTTCCTTTTCTCCTTTACCTTTTGCTTCTCTTCTTTTCATAACTATTTGTAAGCCTTCCTCAGAAAACCATTTTGCATTTTTGCATTTCTTTTTCTTGGGGACAGTCTTGATCATTGCCTTCTGTACAATGTCATGTACAATATTCTTAAGGTACTCTGTCTATCAGATCTAATCCCTTGCCTCTATTTGTCACTTCTACTGTATAGTTGTAAGGGATTTGATTTAGGTCATACCTGAGTGGTCTAGTGATTTTCCCTACTTTCTTTAACTTAAGTCTGAATTTGGCAATAAGGAGTTCATGATCTGAGCCACAGTAAGCTCCCAGTCTTGCTGACTGTATAGAGCTTCTCCATCTTTGGCTGCAAAGAATATAATTAATCTGATTTCAGTGTTCACCATCTGGGATGTCCAGGTGTAGAGTCTTCTCTTGTACTGTTTGAAGAGGGTGTTTGCTATGACCAGTACATTTTCTTCATACAACTCTGTTAGCCTTTGCCCTCCTTCATTCTGTACTCCAAGGCTAAATTTGCCTGTTACTCCAGGTATTTCTTGGCTTCCTACTTTTGCATTCCAGTACCCTACAATGAAAAGGATGTCTGTTTTGGGTGTTAGTTCTAGAAGGTCTTGTAGGTCTTCAGAGAACTGTTCCACTTCAGCTTCTTCAGCCTTACGGTTAGGGCATAGACTTGGATTACTGTGATACTGAATGCTTTGCCTTGGAAATGAGCAGAGATCATTCTGTCATTTTTGAGATTGCAACCAATTACTGCATTTTGGACTCTTTTGTTGATTATGATGGCTACTCCATTTCTTCTAATGGATTCTTACCCACAGTAGTAGATGTAATAGCCATCTGAGTTAAATTCACCCATTCCAGTCCATTTTAGTTCTCTGATTCCTAAAATGTCAATGTTCACTCTTGCCATCTCTTGTTTGTCCACTTCCAATTTGCCTTGATTCATGGACCTAACGTTCCAGGTTCCTATGCATTATTGCTCTTTACAGAACTGGAATTTGCTACTATCACCAGCCACATCCACAACCGGGTGTTGTATTTGCTTTGGATCTGTCTCTTAGTTCTTTCTGGAATTATTTCTCCACTGATCTCCAGTAGCATATTGGGCACCTACTGACCTATGGAGTTCATCTTTCAGTGTCCTATCTTCTTGTCTTTTCATACTATTCATGGGCTTCTCAAGGCAAGAACACTGAAGTGGTTTGCCATTCCCTTCTCCAGTATACCACATTTTGTCAGAAAAGTTCATCATGACCCATCTGTCTTGGGTGGCCCTACACGGCATGGCTCATAGTTGCATTGAGTTAGACAAGGCTGTGGTCCATGTGAGTTTCCCCCCCAAGTCAGTCTCTCCCATCAGGAAGCTTCCATAAGCCTCTTATCTTTCTCCATCAGAGAGCAGACAGATTATCCTTGTCTATGACATTAATGAAAAAAGTTCCCTCCATGATGTTATAATTCCAAGGCAAAGTTTGTGAACTAATTTTTGAGAAATTATAAGCCAATTGCATTTATAATTATTTAGGGCTTTTCCTCTGTGATATAGCTTTGTCTCAATATTTTGAATAGAAAAAATAATTCTTTGGTGGCTTAGATGGTAAAGAGTCTGCACACAATGCAGAAGACCTGGGTTCAATCCCAGGGTTAGGAAGATCCCCTGAAGTAGGTAATGATAACCCACTCCAGTATGCTTGCCTGGAGAATTCCATGGACATAAGAGCCTGGCAGGCTACAGCCCATGGTGTCACAAAGAATCAGACACAACTGAGGGACTGACACTTTCACAACTGCAAGAAAAGTGCCATATATACTTACAAAATATATCTGTATTTTAAATTTAAATTGTGAATATTTTAAGTAAACTGAAAAGCAATGCTTCTTTAAGAGCCAGTTTGTCTCCTTGAAGACTAGACACAGAGGGCTGGGGGTGATCAGTGGTTGAATGGCAACCAGGCAGGCGAGGAGTGGATGCCAGCTGAGAGGGGCCATGGGGGAATTCATGGGGAGTACCCAGACTGAAACAGGTCCCCTGATCTTCCTTTTCTTTGCCCTTCTTTGATGATAAGAGGGAGATTAAGTCAAGGAGAGAAGGAGCTTAGACCTAAGTGAGCCAAGTATGGACTTTTCATGGAAAAGCTGATAAAAATAAGGTCAAGGGTGGCAGTTAGATAAGAAGACTTTCCAGAAGAAAGAGTAATAATAAAGATGAAAGTAACATAATTTCTCTGATATGTGGCATTTTCTGAGAACTTCAGATTTCCTTCCACAAATGTTTTCATGTCTATAAACTATATAAATATATATATGTATCAAATAACCTGTCACTTAGTTTACTCAAAAATTACTGCTAAGACCAGTGTAGCTTCCATACCCCACCCCTAACTTCTGCCACCATTATCTGTCTTTTAAAAAATATATTAATTTTATTTATTATTCAGCTGTGTTGGGTCTTAGTTGTGCCATGTGGGCTGCCAAGGTATGTGAGATCTTAGTTCCCTGATCAAAGACTGAACCTATGTCTCCTGCATTGCAAGTAGGCTTCTTAACCATGGGACCACCAGGGAAGTCCTTGCCCTTTTCTAATTGGAGAAAAAACCAGACTGGGTACCAGGACGATACAAGGAGTAGGTCATTTACAACAGATCAAGGATGAAAGAAAATGTATTTACATTGCTGTTTTTGTGCAAGTGCTGCTTTAAAATGTTTACAGATGTGTAATCTTCACCAACCTCCTAGGAAGCAGGTACTATGATTATCATGATTTTACGAACGAAGAAACTGTGGTTCAGAGAAGTTAGACTAGTTACCCACAGTCACACAGCAAAGAGACGGTTCAAGCACTTAGGTAGGCTCCAGAGCTCAAGCTTGTGATTACTACACTTTGCAAAGACAACCCAGCCCCTGGCACCCACCACACTCATGTCCATTTTTAGATTGCAGTGAGCCTCTTCCTGGATAATACACAGAATTAAAATCACAGGAGATGGCATTTTAAATCAAATGCTACAACCCATAGAATTATGTGGGCATGATTGGATTAACCATCCCCATCCACCGAGAAAGAATCAGATGTCAGCATAGTTCAGTTGAACTGAACTACTTATCTGATAAGAATGAATTTTCCTTGAGTAGTTCATCAGCGTTTCCAAGAAGACACTTAAGGAAAAAATAGAGAAGGAAGTATATGATGCTGAGTGCTTCCCCGGTGGCTCTGTGGTAAAGAATCCACCAGCCAATGCAGAAGACTCAAGAGACGTGGGTTTGGTCCCTAGGTTGGGAAGATCGCCTGGAGGAGGAAATGGCAGCCCGCTCCAGCATGCTTGCCTGGAGAATTCCATGGACAGAGGAGCCTGGTGGGCTAGAGTCCATAGAGTTGCGAAGTGTTGGATAGGAATGAAGTGACTAAGCGCATGTGTATACGATGATGAAGAAAATATAGTACAAAAAATGTTGTGCCAGGAACTGAAATATACAATTTCAGATTAGCTGTGCATGGTGCTTGAAATTATTTATTCATAGGGCTAAGGATCTGCAAACACTACGTATAGATCAGAGGCTTTTGATAAACACCAACAAAGAATGCACTTTTACAATGTAGACACGCATGCTTTATGCTCAAAATAAGAGCAACTGGAGGTGTTCTCAAGCTATAAAGAGCCTACATTCCTGAAATCTCAGCAGGCCAAGGTAATTGATCTTTAGTTATAGCTAACTGATATTATTAAATACTGGAATTTAAGAGTATTTTGAACTTTGATTCTGAATTCCTTTTAACTTGAAGTGAATTCACATTCAATCTATACATAGCATCACCCTGCTAATGATGTTTCAGGATTAAAGAAATTCTGTTGCTTAAAATCATGAAAAAGGCTTCTCCCTCTAGATAAAGCAAACAGAGATACTTAGATATCCTTTCTCTCTTCTGATAAACTTTGCTTTATTGCAGGAAGACAAAACTTCAGTGTGAACAACCCTAATTGCTTCTCCACTTAATCAATGTCCAGTCACTTCCACTGCCTTTGACTTACTCCTTCATCAAACATTTCTATGCCTACTTCTCATTTTGAGATAATTATAAGTTGATATGCAGTTGGAAGAGATAACACACAAAGATCCCATGGAAACTTTACTCTGATTTCCCCCAATGGTAACATCAATTTAAGCACAAAATCACAACCAAGATGTTGACACCATGAAGATGCAGAACAATCCCATCAACACTGGGTCCTCTTGAATTTCCCTTTTAGGGTTATGCCCACTTCCCTCTGTCTCTGTCCCCTCCTTCACTCTGTCCTTCACTAGTACCATCTTGTTATTTCAAGGGTGTTATATAAATGGAAACATACATTTATTTAGCCATTCATAGGTTGGAAGAAACCTGAGTTGTTTCCAGTGTCTAAGTATTATGAATAAAGCTACTGTGAACACTTTTCTACAGCTTTTTATATGAACATGATTTTTCCTTTCTCTAGGATAATGCCTACGTGTGCAATTGCTGGATCATTTGAGATTTACATAATTAGGTCTTTAAGGACTTCCCAGGTGGTGCTGGTGATAAAGAACCTGCCTGCCAATGTAGGAGACATGAAAGGCAGGTTGGATCTCTGGCTTGGGAAGATCTCCTGGAGGAGGGCATGGCAATCCATTGCAGTACTCTTGCCTGGGGAATCCCATGGACAGAGGATCCTGGTGGGCTACACTTCAGTTCAGTCACTCAGTTGTGTCTGACTCGTTGTGACCCCATGAACTGAAGCACACCAGGCTTTCCTGTCCATCACTGACTCTTGAAGCTTGTTCAAACTCATGTCCATCAAGTTGGTAATGCCATCCAACCATCTCATCCTCTGTCGGCCCCTTCTCCTCTCACCTTCAAACCTTCCCAGCATCAGGTTCTTTTCCAATAAGTCAGTTCTTCATATCAGGTGGCCAAAATATTGGAGCTTCAGCTTCAGCATCAGTCCTTCCAATGAATATTCGGGACTGACTGGTTGGATCTCCTGGTAGTCCAAGGGCCTATCAAGAATCTTCTCCAAAATCACAGTTCAAAAGCATCAAGTCTTCGGTGCTCAGCTTTCTTTACATCCAACTCTCACATCCATACTTGACTACTGGAAAAACCATAGCTTTGACTAGATGGATCTTTGTGGGCAAAGTAATGTCTCTGTTTTTTAATATGCTGTCTAGGTTGGTCATAGCTTTTCTTCTAAGGAGCAAGCATCTTTTAATTTCATGGCTACAGTCACCATCTGCAGTGATTTTGGAGCCCAAGAAAGTAGTCTCTCACTGTTTCCATGGTTTCCCCATTTATGTGCCATGAGGTGATGGAACTAGATGCCAAGATCTTAGTTTTCTGAATGTTGAGTTTTAAGCCAACTTTTTCACTCTCCTCTTTCACTTTCATCAAGAGGCTCTTTAGTTCTTCTTCACTTTCTGCCATAAGGGTGGTGTCATCATCTGAGGTTATTAATATTTCTCTGGTAATTTTGATTCCAGCTGTCTTCATCCAGCCTGACATTTCTCATGATTTACTCTGCATATAGGTTTAATAAGCAGGGTGACAATATACAACCTTGACGTACTCCTTTCCTGATTTGGAACCAGTCTGTTGTTCCATGTCCAGTTCTAACTGTTGCTTCTTGACCTTCATACAGATTTCTCAGGAGGCAGGTCAGGTGGTCTGGTATTCTCATCTCTTGAAGAATTTTCCACAGTTTGTTATGATCCACACAGTCAAAGGCTTTGGCATAGTCAATAAAGCAGAAGTAGATGTTTTTCTGGAACTCTCTTGCTTTTTCAATGATCCAAGGGATGTTGGAAATTTGATCTCTGGTTCCTCTGCCTTTTCTAAATATACCTTGAACATCTGGAAGTTCATGGTTCATGTACTGTTGAAGCCTGACTTGGAGAATTTTGAGCATTACTTTGCTAGCATGTGAGATGAGTGCAATTGTACTTAGTTTGAACAATTTTTGGCAAAGCCTTTCTTTGGGATTGGAATGAAAACTGACCTTTTCCAGTCCTGTGGCCCCTGCTGTGTTTTCCAAATTTGCTGGCATATTGAGTGCAGCACCTTCACAGCATCATCTTTTAGGATTTGAAACAGCTAGGCTGGAATTCCATCACCTCCATTAGCTTTATTTGTAATGATGCTTCCCACTTGACTTCGCATTCCAGGATATCTGGCTCTAGGTGAGTGATCACACCAGTTCATGGAGTTGCAAAGAGTTAGACACGACTTAGTAACTAAGCAACAACAGCTTCCACTTATTGAATGTCTATTCTATACATGATGGAACATTGTTTATAACTGTTACAAGATAACCGCTGAAAGATGAAATTCAATAATGCTACTATTCCACAAGTATATGTTCATGTGAATGCAAAATAAAGTTTACAGTAATAATCTAAAATACAAAATATTTTATATGATATGCTGACCTAATTTGCTTTTACTTCCTGGAAATTCTGATAAATAATTGGCTGTGAATACTGTCTGTTGGCATTGGTACGAAATATTATACATCATCTATGAACTTGTAGAAAATCAGTCAATATTTTAAAAATCAATTTATCTCTTTGATAGAGGACACTATTCCTTTGCCTACAGACACGTGGACACAGAGAAAATGTATGTAAATGCTTAACTTAGTAGCACAGTTTGGGCTGATGGTGGAGGTGGTTACAAATGTCATTGGATTTCAAACTGGTAGTTTGAGTTTGAGTTGCTTTCAGCTCAGTTTACCATAAATAGCCTTTTAGTATCTGATACATATTCACGTTTTCTGGCATTGTCATTGGTTTGCTCATTCATTCATTCATTTAGGAGTTTTCAACCACTTTGTGCATGGTTCTGGGGATCAAAGAAGAAAAATACACAATCTTTGCCTTTAAGCATGTATAGGGAGATATAAATGTAGAAAGATAATTAAAATATGACATTAAGTTCCTTAGTAAATGTATGCATAGATCCTCAGGGGAACAGACATGAAGGGTACCAAATCGAGCCTGTGTATTGTGACTATGTGTTTGAGAGAGAGAGAGGAAGAGAGAGAGAGAGAGAGATGGGGATGAGGGATGCTATGAGTTTTAGGAAAGGTTTCTGGGAAAAGTTGCATGGGTAAATATTGAGAAGAAATTAGCCAGGAAAAGCAATTGAGTCATCTTTACAGAAGCAAAAGAAACTCTCCAAGTTGTACATAAAAAATCAAGTTCTTTTTGACTGAAGAGTAGACTTCCATTTTTATGTTGAAAAACAAACCTCTTTACTCAGCCATAAAAAAGAATGAAATAATGCCATTTGCAGCAACATGGATGGGCTAGAGATTATCATATTAAGTGAAAGAAGTCAGAGAAAGACAAATATCATGTGATATCACTGTACAGAGAATCTAAAAAAAATGGTACAAATGAACTTATGTACAAAACAAAAATAGACTCACAGGCATAGAAAACAAACTTATGGTCACCAAATAGGAGATGGGAGAGGGATAAATTAGGAATATGAGAAGAACAGATACATACTACTATATAGAAAATAGATAACAACAAGGACCTACTGGATAGCGCAGGGAACTCTACTCAGTTTCCTGTGATGACATATAATGGAAAAGAATCTGAAAAGGAATACATATATGTGTAAAAATGTGTTTGTTTCTCAGTCATGTCCAACTCTTTGCAACCCAATGGACGGTAGCCTTCCTCTGTCCATGGGGTTTCCCAGGTGAGAATATTAGGGTGGGTTGCCATTTCCTTCTCCAAGGGATCTTCCCAATCCAGGGATCAAACTCATGTCTTCTGCATTGCAAATAGATTCTTTACCATCTGAGCCACCAGGGAAGCCCATATATGCCTATATATGTATAACTGAAGTATATGAATCACTTTGCAGTATACCTGAATCACTGTAAATCATCTATGCTGCTGCTAAGTCACTTCAGTCGTGTCTGACTCTGTGCGACCTCATAGACAGCAGCCCACTGGGGTTACCCCCATCCCTGGGATTCTCCAGGCAGGAACGCTGGAGTGGGTTGCCATTTCCTTCTCCAATGCATGGAAGTGAAAAGTGAAAGTGAAGTCGCTCAGTTGTGTCTGACTCCTAGTGACCCCATGGATTGCAGCCCACCAGGCTCCTCCGTCCATGGGATTTTCCAGGCAAGAGTACTGGAGTGGGTTGCCATTGCCTTCTCCATACCTCAACTTTAAAAAATCCTCTTACTTACAAATGTCTGTACCTATTTATGTTCCCATTCTCCCAGCAATCACTCTAGCCATTCACCTCTTGCTTATCCAGGGAACTTGAAGCCATTTGGTGTTGTGAGGAACCAAGAAGGAAGAAAAATGGGGTGGAGATTCACCCAGGAGATGGGGTGGGGGTGGAGGGCCCTGAACACTGATGGCCTCTCCGCTGGCTCGAAGGGGAAAGGTAGGTCAGGTATGAGTGTTAAGAGCTGGGATTACTTAATTACATTTAATTTTTAGTTTGATCACTGATGTTTCTGTGCTGGGTGGCCTTGGAGAAGACTTGGACAGGAGAACCGCTGTTACAGAGGATCAGTTAAGAGCTTGAAGCTCAAACTAGGACGTGGCAGACTGGATGGAGGAGAGAAACGGGCGTGAGAAGTATTTAAGAACTAGTCATCTGGTCTCAGTGAATGTGATAAGATGAGAGGAGGAAGTCGTGGACACCCCGATTTCTGGAGAGGGTGACTAAGAGGATGCCACCAACACATGGAGACTGGAGAGGAGTAGAGTAAGAATGAAGAAATCTAGAAATTTGTGTAAAATATTCCACTTTTAAAATCATCACAGCTAATAAAATCTAAAACCCTATGCAAGGGCCACTGGGAGGATAACAGTATTTGTGGTCTGCCCCATCAAGCTCTCTGCTGTTGGTGACTTGAGCTGAAATGACCGAGGGTGATGCCAAGGATCAGGAATTGGTGACGTCTCATCCATGAGAACGCATTCCATCAATAAGTGCTCACTTCATGCCGGATCTGGGCCAGGTTCAGGGGATTTAGTGTAATAAAACAGTCAAAAGTCCTGAAAACCAAATTACACATAAGGAGATTTTTTCCCCCCTCTGTGGTTATTTATTCTCTTTGTGACATGTGGTTGAAACAAACCCCAGTGCTTATGATGTACTCAGCTGCTGGTATCAGCTGGGTTCCTATTTACCTTATCAGATGCCATGGCTGTAGCTCTGCAGCTATTAGAAATAGACCCTGGAAAGGTTCTTGAATTTTCTGTGCTTCTGTCTTCTTGCCTGTAAATGTACACAATGATACTGCCAATGTACAGAATTACTGTGAGAGTGAAGTGAGATGGTGCATATGACATGGTCAGTCCATGTTCTGTCTCCTATTGGCCATGCAAAAGCTGGCTGTATTAATGACTATGCTGTCCAACTTTGCACCCTGCACATTGGTCTAAAACAGTGATTTTATGAGTCTTACAGGAAAGACTGAAGGCAAAAGGAGAAGGGGATGACAGAGGATGAGATGGTTAGATAGCATCACCTACTCAATGGACATGAATTTCAGCAGACCGGGAGATGGTGAAGGATAGAGGAGCCTGGCATGTTGCGTCCATGGGGTCACAAAAAGTTAGACGTGACTTAGCAACTGAAGAACAACAGCAACAATTGGATGGCGAGCATCAGGCCAGATACAATATGGCTAAAAGCAGTTGAAGGAAGCAAGGTGGTTGCTCTGACCTGGCTGCTCCCATGATGACAGCCCCTCCTGTTATCCCCTGTTCACGGTCCTCCAGTCTTGAGTACGAGCCAGAGGAAGAAACCAGGTCCTACTGCTGCCCTGTACAATCTGCCCCAAGTCACTTCCAGCATATTGCTGTTAACGACTTTCTATCTTCAAAATTGATCTCAGGTCATTTCCAGTAGGATCCTTGAGTGCTCTGCAGTTGATTCCAGCAGTGAGAGCTGTGAAGCTATGGTCCATGCAGGTCACGGAATTATTAATAGTATGTAATTCAGTCCTACAACCAAAATGTCTTTGAAAGAAGCTGATGTTAATTCAGAAGCTTCTTGTATATGTAGTCTAAAGGAAGTGAGTAAGAACCCATCCTTTCTACATCCTTAGAGTCCTTCACAGCTTTTCTTTTCCATACTCTTTGGCTCTATTTGATCCCTGGGTTGAGAAAATCCCCTGTAGGATGGCATGACAACCCACTCCAGTATTCTTGCCTGGAGAATCCCATAGACTGAGGAGCCTGGCAGGCTATAGTCCATGGGGTCACAAAGAGTCAGACATGACTGAAGTGACTTATCATGCAGCGGACGTAGCTCTGTTTCTTTTGGACTCTTCTCATTGACCTGGTTCTGCAGCCCTTTAATCACTTGCAGAGGACGCCTCCAGAGAGCTCTTCTAGCTCCCTGTGTTCCTTTTACCTGCAGAGTTCCAGCCAGACCTTTAATTACAAATTTTAAAATGATGGCGGGAATTGAATCACGACCTCATATTGCTTGTGCTGTGCTTGCTCCTCAGACAATATCAAGTTTTTCCTATTACATTAGCTCTGTTTCCACATCACTCTAAGCCACCGGGTTATAATTCTCTTTATATGTGATTATTATTGTAATAATGTTGCTTCTACTTACTGCACAGCTACTCTATTCCAAGTAGAGCTCTACAGGATTTTCAAGAGTCACATTAGTCAAGTATTACAACTCTGTGCATTGAAGTCTATGTCTGAGGTCAGTTTATAACTTGAAAGGCCAATGTTAAACCTAGGTCTTTCTGACTCCATAATCTGTGTTGTCTCTTCATTATCATTCTGTCCTTACAAAAGATTTCTAATGAGGTTTTAACTGTTTGAAAATTGGAAAATTAAAATGTAGTGGACCAGGAATTCTTCTGTAATAGGACCCTTCAAAGGAGTCTGATGGTTTCCAAACACAAAAGAGGATATTGGTTTTCTATAGCAATACATTGTTGATGTATATTCAGACTGTTTTCCTTCTGCTTCATCCTGGGATTCAGTACCTGACCTGTAATAGGAACTCAGTATAATATAGTGCTTGCTGAATCCAAAGCAAGGGCTAAGAATCTATTTCTTTTTTCACATTACATGCATCTAACATAGATGTCATGCATTTAATTTCTGATGCATTCATGACTTTTTACAACCGTGCTTTTTCTGATCTATTAATATGTCCTTTTTTCTAACTCCTTCCTCCTGCATCATGTGCAGACCCGGCCCTCCCCCATCCCCTGCCCTTCACATTCACACAAATGTAACAGCGCAATCAGAAAGGGTAAAACTCCCCTTGTTCCTGATCTGAGTAATCTGAGATAAAATCGTGACTTTGAAAAGGCAGTACACATGGTCTTCTTGTATTTCTTTGTTAATCTGTCTTTAAGATTTCAGTTCTTTTTCTGTGTGATCACAGACTATTCTTAGCCATGCAAGATTCACTCTGTGTGTTTTGACAGGACAAAACATTCTGAACAAGAAACAAGAAGAGATGGGTAAAGTTCTCCTGCACACCTTGGCTCCTTATCTTGGGGGCACTTAAACACCACATTACTTTCCAGCACCTACCTCAAAATGGCTGGAAAAAACAAATCTTACAATTTCTTAATAACATATAGAAAGGCAGAAAGACACAAGAAGGTTTGTCCTCTTTCCAAAATTCTTATTAGACTTCTGATTCAAGATGGGTTTTGAAAATTGACTGGGTAACTCCAGATCCAATATTTAATAGGAAACAAGAGCATTTGTGGTTGGCAGCCTCTGAGATGGTCCCAATGGTCATCACCTTCATATGCTTGTGTAATGTGCTATCCTTGGAGGTGGGCTGGACTTAGTGAACAGGATACTTCACATGGAGATTAGATTATTGAAAAGCTGTGGCTACCATCTTGGGTGCTGTTTCTTAGACCATGTATCACAGAGGAAGCTAGTTGTCATATCGTGTGGCAGTACCACAGAGAGGTCCAGAGGGTAGGGACTGAGGCTAGGCAACAACCACGTCAGTGAGCTTGGACACAGAGACCCCCTCCCCACCTCACCTCAGCTGAAACTTCAGGTGACACTGTGGCCAAAGGTGACATCTGACTGTAAGCTCAGGAGAGACCTTGAGACCCAGGAACTGAGCTCAGCCACACAGATCATTGTACAGTAGTTAACTATGAGATAACAAGCATTTGTTGTTTTAAGCCTCTAAGTTTTGGGATAATTTATGGAGCAACAATAAATAAATAATACAAAAGATGCAAACGTTTTTCTTCTATTAAACTCCAGTTGTGTTTTCTGCCTCTTGTTCTTTGTGATAAAAATACTAGCACATTCACTTGTGACAATTACCTTTTAAAATCTTCATTATAGGTATGTGTCATTTTCTCCTGTTTATCTATAAATTTCTGGAGAAGAGAAACTCATTGCTATTGAGTTTTGAATTCCTCTGGGTCGCAGAAATGAGCATCACACACAGCAAATGCTGAATGAATATCTGATTAGTAAATATGTGGAAAAAATTCCTGCCTTTAAGGACCAGCTGGGTAAGTGGATGTTAGAGAAGGCTTCCATTTGACCTGCTAATCATTTCCTAATTCTTCACACATCTTAATGTATTAGTAGCTGACTTTCAAGGATGATCTCTGCTGAGGTTTCTCTTTCTACTGTAGAAAAACAATTAAACCTTGAGTAAATGACGTGGTATCATTATTTTTTTATGATGTAGGGAAACTGTAACATGCAATCATAAATCAAGGCATAATCTCTATTTCTACTTTCAGAAAGCCACAGTGTATGTAGAGATGAATAATCATTTGAAAGTACACAGGGAATTAGCTTATGTTCATCAGCAATGCACACAACCATTACTAATTAGCAGCAAAGTAATATTTTCACCTAAAATGCATTCTTATATTCTCATTCTGTATTAGTTTGTCACTATTATCTTTTCATACAAAACATGACTGGTAGAGGAAGGAGAAGAGGGTCGCTGAGACTGATGGGAGAAGCAGAAAATGTGGGTCTGGGATACACAGATGTCACTTGTATAACAGAGCACGCTGCTCTGGTGATTATGCAAATTGATAGAAATCAGACTGAGTTTTGAAGGATCTGAACAGAGTTTTTAAAAAGTTTTTTCTATTAAAGGACATTTAAAGGGTGCTGTTCTGCTGCCATCACAGAAGGAAATAATAAGG
This sequence comes from Aepyceros melampus, assembly GCA_006408695.1. Lineage (NCBI taxonomy): Eukaryota > Metazoa > Chordata > Mammalia > Artiodactyla > Bovidae > Aepyceros > Aepyceros melampus. The sequence goes on from SJXQ01012574.1 coordinate 203,109, forward strand.
GAAAGAAACTTTAGGGGAAGATTGTCAAGAAAAAGTGAAGATATGTTATTGTCCTAGGATCAATATAGCATCTGACTTTTTCATCCCTGTTTTGTCTTACATAAAGAAAAAAATGTGCAAAATGCTGCCATATATATGATTATGTACATGTGTATCTATATACATATGATTTTATATATGCTTGACTTCCCTGGTGGCTCAGATGGTAAAGCGTCTGCCTACAATGTGGGAGACCCAGGTTCAATCCCTGGGTTGGGAAGATCCTCTGGAGGAGGAAATGGAACCCCACTCCTATACTCTTGCCTGGAAAATCCCATGGACAGAGGAGCATGGTAGGCTACAGTCCATGGGGTCGCAAAGAGTCAGATACGACTGAGCAACTTCACTTATATATGCTTATATACATATGATTTTGAACCAAATACTACTAACGAAAGGAGCAGGAGATGTCGACAGAATTACCCAGGGTGAATCTGGTTTGTCTTCCGATTTCCATATTGGACTGACCATCACTGTCAAAGATTTTTCATCTGACTCAAACGTGAGAGTGGTTCTGCTGGTGACATTAATTATTTTCCCCATCAAAGCCACTTTAGACAGTCTCAGAAATTTCTACTTTGCCTCCTAGGGAACCTTAAAGGACAAGTCATTCTCCTTCCTCAGTTGCTTGTCAGAATGGCAGAAAGTCTCTTGATTTCTATGCCTTCCATCAGGCTCTTTAGGAACAGTGGGTGGGAAGGGGGTGTGTGGGGGCATTCCCCACGTCTTCTCACATCCTGAACTCTACACGGTTGTCTCTTCTTGAGCCAAGAGTCTCTGATTCAAATCAGGCTGACTGACAAGAAGGAGCCTGATGACTCTTTGTCTCAATTGTTTCATATTATCTTTATATGAATGAGTTTTTTGAGGGCTTAAAACGTTTCAGTTTCCTTGGTGTCATATAACCTCTTGTGACTGAAAGAAAGAGGCAGTGTGCACTGGGAGAGCTAAGGGCACCTGGTATAAAAGTGATAGACAGATGAGCATTGGATCAGGGATCGGGGCCCTGCATAGTTATGCTTGGCTCTGCCATTAACCTTGGGTCGGGAAGATCCCCTGGAGAAGGGAGTGGCAACCCTCTCCAGTATTCTTGCCTGGGAAATCCCGTGGACAGAGGAGCTTGCCAGGCAACAGTCCATGGGGTCACAAAGAGTTGGACATGACTGAGCACCGCCATTATAACTTCCTGGATTTTGTGCTTTTTGGAATAAGAGATTGTTACTTTCTCTTCTACTTATCTGAGAACTAGGGACTTATTTTGTTCACAGTTTACAGAAAGACAACTTAGTCGTCTAATTGCCTCCTCCTTCCTCACATTTGTAGAGGGGTGGGTTCTCATTTCCGTGGTTGATCAGTAGATGCTAGAGCTTGAGACAGAGCTGGTCCAGGACACAGCCTACAAACCACCAGCCCTTGCTTTGGTTCTTTCCTACTTTCTCTTGGTGACTGGTCACAGAATCCATGCACAAACTCCAAGTTAGCAGCACCTACCCAGCTGCCAGCCACAGGTTTGAGAGTACCCTATGTCTGGAGCCCTGTGACATTTTTTAAGGAGTTGAAATGTGATGCCATGTTTCTCTGAGTAGTTTCGCTGCCTGATCTGGGAGATGAAATCTGAATCTCCTAAACTGAGCAGCTTCCAGGGAAGCAGGCTTGTCAGGGAAGCCACTTCCGTGTCTGAACTGCTGCCGTCCTTCACGGCTGCATGCAGCCTGGGAGTCACCAGGCGGTTCTGAGCCTGCGGACCTAGACGCCCACTGCGACTGATCACGACTGCACCCGGGCCGCTTCTCCACACTGAGGGGCTGTCCCCTTTATCCAACTCCATCTCACTCGGCTGGAAGACAGATGCTGATTGCCAGGGACAAGAAGGGAGCTGACCCACTTCCTCAAGCTGGCCTCAGGCCCACAGCACCGAAGGGCTTGGTCTCCCGTTTCTGGCCTGCTTTTCCACTTTGGATTTTGAGCATCAGTGGTAGATAGGCGAGCAGTCAATTGACCAAGAACTAGCAGAAACGTTCTAACCGCACACTGTTCCCAGATAGTCCGCATGTGACACGGAGTCATGTCTTATCTCTGTTCTGTTAATAAAACAAGAACCTGTGGGTTTTTAACAATTCTGTTTCTCAATGGAGAAACAGATGCCTTTCTTTATTTTGGTGGGGATTGGGATTTGTGGCTTAAAAAAAATCACGTTTGAGTAGGATTTATTTTTTGTTTATATTTTTAGAATTCGCTGCAGCAACATTTAAGACACAGGTTTTAAGAATGCTTTCTTGGAAGAACTCAGCTTATTAAAAAAATCCTGTGTGTTTTCCACCGCTCCAGGTGCATGTGTGCTGGGCTGCTTCAGTCGTGTCTGACTCTGTGGTTCCATGCATTACAGCCCACCAGGCTCCTCTGTCCACATGATTTCCCAGTCAAGAGTACTGCAGTGGGTTGCCACGTCCTCCTCCAGGAAATCTTCCCAACACAGGGATCGAACCCGAATCTCTTACATCTCTGCATTGACAAGCAGACTCTTTACCACTAGAGCCCCCTGGGAAGCCCACTCCAGGTACAAAACTGAATAATAATAATAATGAAGAATCAAAGCTCACACTTATGAGCCTGTGTTATAGACCAGGCTCTGTGCTAAGCACTTGGCATATGTGACACTATTCAGTCCTCATGAGACACTGATGACAGAAGGTCAGTTATGAGCTTCACTGCGCACCATCAGGGCAGGGAAGTGAGAGCGAGTGGGTCACCTCCCAGCAACCCAGAGCTCATAGTGCTGGCCTCAGGTTTCAGGCCCCGGTGTCCTTTTCCAGGGCCTGGCCCCTTAACCATCACCTAGGACTCAAGAAATGTACAGCATCCTTGGGGATGGCACTCCACAACTTTCAGAATCATGAGGGAGGCAAACAACCAACTTTAGTAAGAGATTTAAACAGTCATTAGAGAGTGGTGAATGCGGTCTGATATGGGAGCACATGCAAAAACAGTGGTTTCTAGCTTAGGCGCTGCTGGCTGAGGCCTCAGCAAAGGATGAATGAGAGAAGAGGATGGGGGCAGGGGGAGCTGCATCTCAGGTCCCAGGGCTCGGTCAGCTGGGAGCCCATGTCCTGAGGAGGACTCGTGTAGGAGAACAGCTCGGCACGCAGTTTGGAACAGTCATGAGTGAGTCCAAATCAATGGTGTGGGTTTTCTTCTGTAGGCAAAAGTCACCAACTTCAGATCTTAGACACGGGTGCTGTGAGCTGCTCTGTGATTTAGGGAGATCACTTTTGAGGTTGGTAGGTGGATTCATGCAGGAAAGATGGAAGCCTGTCAGGGTCCAGGTGGAGGTGGGAGATGTCCAAGCAGAGCAGGGACAAGAGAGGATGGGTGGGAGGAGTAGAGACGTGGAGCCAGTGACAGGTCACGCGTGCAAGGGAAGAGCCCTGGTTACCAGTTTGGATGGCAGAGAGGCTGGAGGAGCCAAGAGAGGGTGACCCAGGGAAAGAGAGACCATGGGAGGTGCTGCAAAGCTGAGGATTCTAACCCTGAGCCAGGCCCCATTGCTGTGACCCCATAAGAGCTCTGCAGGATAAGTCTGCAGAGCCCAGAGTGGACTCTCAGAGCCCAGGAAGAGAACAGGGTGGCAGTGACTGGCGTGGAGGTGCCTGGAAACATCCCCACGGTGGCTGGATGGTGGAGGAAGGTGGAGGAAGAGAGGGTTGAGCGCCTACCCCAGTGAGCAGCAGAGGAGGACTTGGGTGTGGGGCAACGTCTGAAAGATGCAGTGAGAAGGAGGGTGAGTCCAGCAATGGGAAGAGAAGCCTTCAAGGAAGAGAAAGAATGTTTTTCTCCATTTCAAAAGGGCCTACTTATTTTTTCCCAAGGCAAATGATAGAGAGGAATCGACTTCCTGTGGTAAACATAGAGAAATTCGCCATCATCTCCCAGCTCCAGTCAGACTGTTCCACACAGTTTATTTCAAACAGGTGAAGATATGCGTCAGCGTAGCCGGGAGCAGTCAATTAGAGGAATTAAAGGCAGGAACGCTTCTGCGGCAAAAGTATTTAAGTTTTAGTTCTTGTACAGCTGTGTTTTCTCTGCTTCTCGGTGATCAGAATTCCCTCACCCAGTGCTCTTCCTGGATGTTGGAACTGAATGGAAGATGCTTCTTTTTCTATTACAGGATTTTTAAGTTGCCCTAGGGCCACAGATTTCCAGCATTTATGTATTTTCAGTATTTATGTTATGTATATGGTTTAAGTGTAAGAGGGCTTTATTTGATCTAAATTACCTTAGGTGCTTAAAGTACTCATTGCATGTATCCCCAGTTTATAGCTGAACAAATCACTATTGGACAAGAAAGATGGCTGAGTGCTGAAGAATAGATGCTTTTAAACTGTGGTGTTGGAGAAGACTCTTGAGAGTCCCTTGGACAGCAAAGAGATCAAACCAGTCAATCCTAAAGGAAATGAACCCTGAATGTTCATTGGAAGGACTGATGCTGAAGTGGAAGCTCCAATACTTTGGCCACCTGGTAGGAAGAGACACTCATTGGAAAAACCCTGTGCTGGGAAAGACTGATGGCAGGAGGAGAAGCAGGTGGCAGAGGATGAGATGGTTGGATGGCATCACCGACTCAGTAGGCATGAATCTGAGCAAACTCTGAGAGCTGGTGAAGGACAGACAGAGGAATCTGGCATGCTGCAGTCCATGGGGTCACAAAGAGTTGGACATGACTTAGCGACTGAACAGCAACAAATCAGTGTTAAAGGTTTTCCTAAAATTAAACACTATAGGTTCAGTTCAGTTCAGTCACTCAGTTGTGTCTGACTCTTTGCAACCCCATGAATTGCAGCACACCAGGCCTCCCTGTCCATCACCAACTCCCGGAGTCCACCCAGACTCATGTGCATTGAGTTGGTGATGCCATCCAGCCATCTCATCCTCTGTCATCCCCTTCTCCTCCTTCCCTCAATCCCTCCCAGCATCAGGATCTTTTCCAATGAGTCAACTCTTCACATGAGGTGGACAAAGTATTGGAGTTTCAGCTTCAGCATCAGTCCTTCCAATGAACACCCAGGACTGGTCTCCTTTAGGATGGACTGGTTGGATCTCCTTGCAGTCCAAGGGACTCTCAACAGTCTTCTCCAACACCACAGTTCAAAAGATTCAATTCTTTGGCACTCAGCTTTCTTTATAGTCCAACTCTCACATCCATACATGATCACTGGAAAAACCATAGCCTTGACTAGATGGACCTTTGTTGGCAAAGTAATATCTCTGCTTTTTAATATGCTATCTAGGTTTGTCATAACTTTCCTTCCAAGGAGTAAGCGTCTTTTAATTTCATGGCTGCAATCACCATCTGCAGTGATTTTGGAGCCCCTCAAAATAAAATCTGACACTGTTTCCACTGTTTCCCCATCTATTTGCCATGAAGTGATGGGATCAGATGCCATGATCTTCATTTTCTGAATGTTGAGCTTTAAGCCAACTTTTTCACTCTCCTCTTTCACTTTCATCAAGAAGCTTTTTAGCTCCTCTTCACTTTCTGCCATAAGGGTGGTGTCATCTGCATATCTGAGGTATTGATATTTCTCCCAGCAATCTTGATTCCAGTTTGTGCTTCTTCCAGCCCAGCATTTCTCATGATGTACTCTGCATATAAGCTGTAGGTTAGGCAGCATCAAAAAATGTTTGTCCCAACTGAAGTCTCTTTTTTTTTAAACCATTCATATTTTTCAGCATATCATCTGCTTTCTCCCTGAGCAAAAACACCACATGGAACATAATGGAGTGACACTTCTTAGCTGAAATAGTTAACAAGAAAGAGGAGCCTGTGCGGGGCTTGGTGTCCATTGATACTTGTTTGGAGTTTCTTGAGCATCCACTGGAACCTGGCCTTCTTATCTATTTCTGGCAAAAGCCCCGGAGGAGGACACTTAAAAACTCACTTTGCAAAAAAGGGAAGCTTAGTTTCAGAGAAACTGAGTAACTTCCCTGGTGACACAGGAAGGGAGTGATGGAGCTGGGTTAAGCTTAAGCATTTGACTTGGGCTTCCCAGGTGGCGCTAGTGGTAAAGTCCCTGCCTGCCAATGCAGGTGACATAAGAGATGCAGATTGGATCCCTGAGTCAGAAAGATTCCCAGAAGGAGGGCATGGCAACCCCCTCCAGTATTCTTGCCTGGAGAATCCCATGGACAGAGGAACCTGGTGGGCTACAGTCCATGGGGTCACAAAGAATCAGATGCAACTTAGCTACTAAACAACAACAATAACATAAAATCTACATATATTTTTAGGATGGTTTAGCATCATACAGCCTTGATGATATTCATTGGTGTGGTGTCCTGATGTTGCTTCTCCCTGCATGTAAACAGAAGGACTTAGAAAGAAGGACTCAGGCACTTAGTCATGGAGGCCAGTTTCCACTGGACAGGCTGTCCTTCAGCAGAGGCCCTCAGCACACACCCTGTAAGTGGCTGCAGTGAAATTATTATTATAAAACTACTTTGTGGTAAGTCATATCCTTCTTGGACTCAGAGTGTGCTTCTGAAGGAACCTCCTTGTCCAGAAACCCTGGAGGGAACCAGATTCCAAGATTAAAAATTAGAGGAAATGAAAAGCATCAAGAATGTATGTATGAATGATGTATGTATGTATGAATGAATCATGTGCTCTCCACACTGGCTCATCAGGGCTACTGAGGTTTCCTCAGAGTCAAGTGCCATTCCGATCATGACTTTTAATGCTTTTCTCTCTCAACTTGTTGCTTTATAACTGAGAGCATCTTGGAAGCTCAGAGGTGATAACAGGCTAGCATCGCTCCGCTCTCCTCACCACAAACAAGGTGATGGGATTTTTGAAGTTTCACAAAGCCATCAATAAAATCAGCTAGCTCTGCTCTCTGGATGACAGCTGGCATCAGAACCGTAGTTTAAGGTTTTGTCGGGAGCATATCCCCAAATGCGAGCAGTAGCTTTGCGGTTGGCTGTTATTAGGAGTTCCTCATCCTTTCTCCTGCCCACTTTCCACGTGCCTATCCAGGCTGTCACACTTAATGCGTTGTTTCACCTGTCTAATCTGACCATTATAACTCTGACTGCTTGACTTCAAAAGATGCGAGCTCTGGTCCAAAGAGTCTTAGGAGAACTAGACCATCACGGGTATTTCAGCCGAACAGGTCTTCACTCTCACGCAGCAGAGAAACACTTTAAAAGAAATGTCTAAATCACCTGATGTATTAAGGTATCAAATTCTTGCACAAATTGTAACAGACATTTTTTTCGTTGTGGAGAGACAGATTTTGCAAAGATGTCAAATCACATAAAGCCGCAGCACAGCACAGCCTCAAAGACATCATCTCTGCTGTCGCCTTGTGAGACAGGAAGCCAAGCAGGCGTTCACCCACCCTCAAATGAAGTGGATCCAAACAAAGTTTACGCCTCTGCTGTGATGGCCAGGTGAACGCCTTGCCAGAGTTACCATTCTCTCTGCCCCTAGCTATCGCTTTTCTTCTTTTTATTTACAAGGCAGCTGGCAAGACAGGCAGGAAACAAGAGCCGTATGCATGAAGGCTGTGAGACCCGCGTGCTGAGCCCAGGCCACGCAGGTTTGTACAAGTGTCGCTTGGTCACGTGCTGATCATGAAAATTAAAGTAACAATAGGGCCAGGAAGACGAGTGGACACGAGGGCATTTCTGTCATCAGCATGGAAGTGGATGTTTGTTTACCTGATCTTTCTTCAGACAGAGAACTCTGATGAAAGGATTCTCCCCAAACCTCCAAACCCGTAAGACACAAGACAACAGGCTTGCTGCTCATCATGACAGCTGCATATGACCTCAGGCTAGATTTTCTGGTCCCTGATCCGCCTGCAGCACAGAAGATGGGGGTTCCATCCTGGGGTCTGAAAGATCCTCTGGTGGAGGAAATGGCAACCAGCTTCAGTATTCTTGCCTTGAAAATTCCATGGACAGAGGAGCCTGGTGGGCTGCAGTCCATACGGTCACAAAGAGTTGGACACAACTGAACAACTGATTATACATACACAACACAATCATGGGAGGAAGGTATTGTACTTTAAATACCTGTCTATTGCTTCTATCTATCTATTAATCATCTATTTCTACACACACAGTTTAACCTTCCTAATGTTAACAGACACAAATAGAAGCAGAGTCAATATTTTGAAATAATATAAGGATACTATAAAACAGAGTTTAAGGTAATCAAATATGTATGTATATACTTCAATGGCTCCCCACTCCAGTACTCTTGCCTGGAAAATCCCATGGGTGGAGGAGCCTGGTGGGCTGCAGTCCATGGGGTCGCTGGGAGTCGGACACAACTGAGCGACTTCCCTTTCCCTTTTCACTTTCATGTTTTGGAGAAGGAAATGACAACCCACTCCAGTGTTCTTGCCTGGAGAATCTCAGGGACGAGGGAGCCTGGTGGGCTGCCGTCTATGGGGTCACACAGAGTTGGACACGACTGAAGCGACTTAGCAGCAGCAGCAGCATAGATAGAAGACACACACACATACATATATGGACTTCTCCAGTAGCTCAGATGGTAAAGAATCTGCCTGCAGTGCAGGAGACCTAGGTTCAATCCCTGGGTTGGGAAGATCCCCTGGAGAAGGAAATGGCACCCCCTCCAGTATTCTTGCCTGGAGAATTGCATGGACAGAGGAGCCTGGCGGGCTACAATCATGGGGTCACAAAGAGTGGTATACGACTGAGCGACGAACACTTTCAATTTTCAGATATATAGCTAGCTAGCTATTATATGTATGGGCTTCCCTGGTGGCTCAGGCAGTAAAGAATCTGCCTGCCATGCATATATGTGCATGCAAACACACACACACACACACACACCACACACACCCTCTCTCTCTCTCTCAATTTTAGAAACAACTCTTGGGACTGCTCTCTGCTTTTCTCTTTCTCTGAGGTGGTAGCTGGCTGGTCGAGGGCAAAAATGGGTCCTGGAAGAGTAAATGATACAGGCTGATGTTATCAAACCATGAGGGGGCAGCGGCTGCGCTCAGGGCACTCTATGAACTTCTGGGGTGTGACGCCTGCATGGTCTCAGCCATGAACACCTCAAAGCTCTTCATCGGGGAAAAACCAGAATTCCTGACTATGTAGGGGTTCTTACTACATGTTTATTAAATGAAGGAGGGAGCAAGACAGCAGAAGAAAAACAGAGAATGAAGGAGAAAGGCAGACAGAGTCTGCTTGGAGCCCTCGGAAGGCCGATCATGTTCAGCTGTCTCAACAAACAATTTGGGTTCCACAGTTTTGTTTATGAGACACTCAGTACAGACTATCCTGATGAATACGTGGTGATGAGACCAGTGGAAACATGACACTGTAATCACTTAACTGCTGGCCATCAAGGGACAGCTGACTGCCAAAAGGCTAATGCTTGTCTGCCAGCGAGTGACATTTCTCTAACGTCTATGTGTTTGTCCTTCATGGGCAGTTGTTCGTAGTGTGAATAAGTTACTTCTAATCTACGTATTTTGGGCTTCCCTGATGGCTCAGTGGTAAACAATCTGCCTGCCAATGCAGGAAGTGTGTGTTCTGTGGTTCGATCCCTAGGTTGGGAAGATCCCCTGGAGGAGGAAATGGCAATCCAGTCCAGACTTCTTGTCTGGGGAATCCCATGACAGCAGAACCTGGAGGGCTACGGTCCGTAGTTTCACAAAAGAGTTGGACACCACTTAGCGATTAAACAACAACAAACGAAAATTTGCTTATCTTACTTAAACTATCAATTATTCCCACACAAGTAGTCTAGCTGTAAAAGGAGAAAATGTTAAAAAATTGAGAAAGCTATTAAAAGCTGAAGTAATACATAAGAGATCACTTTGGTCCCTACAGGCAAAGTTTGCGAAGTTAATTTTGGAAACTGTTTTGGAAACTGTAGTTCAAAAAAGATGTACATATAAACCTTCAAGTGTTCAAAGCTGACATGAACTATTATTTTTTTTTAAATCAATAACATTGAGCTGCTGATACAATTGACCATAAGTACATGATATCCCATTACAGAAATGGTGTTAGATGTATTCTGTACGGACACCATATGGCATCAGGTGGGACAACCAGCAAAGCAGAACCCCAGCATTCAAGAAGCCGCTTGTTTTAGAATGACAGCCAAACCCTGGCCTACACTTGTCCTTCCTGGCTCTGGTCTATGATGCTGCCGACCTTGAGCTGAGCTGGCGGGAGTCTATTTTCCTGACAGCGGTTCAGTAGTCGGGCTCTGGTGGGTGGATCTGGCACTGCCTTTCCCCACCAGGTTCTTGTCTCTGTGCATCTCACTCTAGCTTGTTAACCTGACCTTGGATCCAGTCTGATTCCCTTGCTCGCAGCTTCAGTTTGACGGTCATTATCCAGAATGCTACCCTGACTGCTCAACCCCACCAAAGGGGAAAAGCAGGCGGTGGCCACACTCTCCACTCCAGGACATACAAAGATCCACGTGTTCACACTGAAAATCAGAAACAGCACTTGGTAGTAAACATGCCTCTCACCTTCTGAACACGTGCTGCGGGGATCAATGTGCCACCCATGGCTGACTATGTGTGGTAGGGGAGGAGAGTGTGTGACCTCCTGGGCTGTGGCAACCCCCATCCCTAAGATGCGCAACTTTCCAGGCACCGTAAGAAGGACAGTGTTACTCTTGGGGACTATACTGGTAAATGAGAAGCCCTCTTATCCTCATAGGAAGCCTCAACCCTGAGACCCTCACAGTAGTGTTTCTAAGACTAACTTGCACAGCAATTCCTGGTTGTGGCCCCTGTGTTGGTGAGGAGGTTTCTGAGCAAACACAGAAACCAGGGGACCCCCACAGGGCAGACCCAACCTCCACTGACACAGGTTTGTGGGCCCCAGAGCAGTGGCCTCAAAGTGGGACCTGGAGACCCTCAAGGTCTCTGACACTCTTATGGGGGTAAAAACTCTTTTCAAAATCATATTATGACCTTTTTTACTCATGAGTTATCCAATGAAATTTGTAAAGGCTATATGATGATACTTCAACAAATTGAATGCAGAAGATACAAGAATCTTCTTTTATCCTTGCATTAAGAAGATATGCAAAGATGTAAAACATCATGCTCAGTAATTTTCTTTTGTTTTGAACAGTCATTTTTCATAAGATGAGATATTTTTAACATGTCATTTTAATTTTATTACTGTTCATTTAAAACCAGTGATCAGGACTTCTCTGGTGGTCCAGCGGCAGTCCTACCTGCCAATGCAGGGGACATGAGTTCAATCCCTGACCCAGGAAGATCTCACATGCCACAGTGCAACTGAGCCCATGCCACACAGCTACTGAAGTGGGGACCCTCTAGGGCCCCTGCTCAGCAACAAGAGAAACCACCACGCAGAGAAGCCTGAATATTGCAACTAGAGAGTAGCCCCTAGCTGCAGTAATTAGAGAAAGCCTGGCACAGCAACAAAGACCTAGCACAGCCAAAATAAATAAATGAGGTAGTAAGTAAATGCATATTTCAAGTTTTCTCAGTTTTAATATCTAAGATAGTAATATTGGTATAGTTCATCAACACGAGCCTTTGAGAGAGTAAATGCCCTACCCATGAAAAGCATATGAAGCAGTGAAGCCTGCAGCCAGCCCTCAGGTCCTGCAGCTGCTGGCTGGCAGGAGACTGACTGCATCCATCCCTTGGTCCTCAGCCTGCTTGAGGAGGAGGCTGCTTTTGGTGAACTTGAAGGACCTGCACCACTCCTGTAGACTCCTCTCCTCTTCATCCGCCGTCTCCTGAAGGTTCAGGATAATTAAAACGCCTCCCTCTCTCTCTGTGCTCCAGATGGCAGGAGCCAGACCATTTCACTCACGAAGGGAGCTGCCCTCAGGACAGTGCTAGGAACCGTCAGCTCGGCTGGGACATCCTTTTTGGTTACAGGTGGAGCAAGTGGAGCAAAAAGCACCTGACTGGCATCTACTTGACACCGAAGTGGGGAGTCCACAGCAAATCACTCTTCCTCTGCCTCTCCGTCTGCCACTGACCCTTGGCTGTTCCATGCAGACACCCTGCTTTCCCTGGGCAGGTGCTAATCAAGTGACCTGTCCTATGAAAGACAGGCAGCCTGGACCCCCCAGGTGGGAGTTGCATGAGGGAGGCTGAGTTGATGCACAGCCCACCTGTGTTCCTCATACTGCCTGCCTTTAAGGCTCTGACCTCAAGGTCTTTCTCTGAGTGATGCTGGAGAGAAGGTCTTGCAAAGCCTGCCCACCAGCTCAGCACAGCAGCAGGCGAGCTTGTGGAAACACTGGCCAATGGGAAATGCAAAGCAGGACTCCTCTAGACTCCAACAGCTGTGGGTCAGTGTATCCTTGTCCATGTACTTCAGGAAACTGATGACCAGCGAGGATGCAGATGCCAGATCCTCTGTATCAGTGCCAGGATGGGAGCCTTCTCCAGACTCGGATACGTGGGAGAGCCTGACTTGGTTGTGTATGCTTGGGTCTCTCTTCTATTCCTTTGCCTCAATCCTGCTCTGAGTCCCTCGCAACCACCCAGCTGAGTTTTCTCCTGTCACCTTGTCCCACAATGTCAAACAGAAGATGATCCCATGGGGACTGCATGTGTCTTGTGGTCCCTGGATCAGTAAGGTGACATTTCTCCAAGTGTGATCCAGTAATCACCCACCTCCTGGGACCCAGCTCAGACAGGCTGCACTGCAATGATCAGGGAGAGGAGCCAAAGGGGAATTGTATTTATAAGGCCCCAAGGTGGTTCTAACACAGCCTTTGTTTAAGAATTGTTCCCAATTATGCTACATATTTTCATATTGTGACCTTGAATTAGAGGCTGCTGTAAGAGCACACTTGCCAGAGTCTACTGATTGGGTCTTATTTGAGTGTTTTCATAAAAGATTTACTCCAGTATTCTTGCCTGGAGAATCCCATGGACAAAGGAGCCTGGCAGGCTACAATCCAAGGGGTCTCAGGCACAACCTAAGGGACTTAGCACACAGCACATAAAAGATTCCAGAGGGTACATAGCTGATAACCAAGGTGAGGAAGGAATGGATGGTTTGAGGGTATAGTGAGTTGAGCTTATCTGTGAACGGGACACTGGAAACGGTTATTGGGGAGGTTTGGGGAACCTCAGTCTGAATTAGATATTTTGGGCCTTTCTTGGACCGTTAGATCACTACTGTAGGAAAGAAGTAAGATGGTGTTGGTGGAATCCAGGGTGGAGACAGCCTCTCCTAGGTTGAAGAACTTTAGGTCTAGGAAGCCTCCTTGCTCCTCCTAGTGGTTTCCTCAGGATTTGAAACTTGCAAAGGATCTGTGATTTGGGAAGCTGACTTCTGTGTTGGCTGGTGGTTTTCTCTTCATTTTCCTTCAGTGTCTTTCTCTGGGGGGATTGCATATGGCACTCGAGGTCAAGACTTCCAGGACAAAGGAACAGGCAATGTCTCATGTGTCCTAGTGTGTGAGGTTTTATGAGAGAGCAGCATACACTTGGCACACTGAGGACAATGGGGAAAATCCAATAGGTTAGGAGTGGACTGGGGTCCTCCAGGCCACTTGAAGCCCCCTCCCCTCCAGTGCCCTGGGTGTGGGGCTGCTTCTGTGTCTGCTCCATTCTCCTAGCCTCACCATGGCTGCATAAGGCTCACCCTCTCTCTCCTGTTCTTGAGTTTGCTCTGCTCACCCAGACCTTCTGCCCAGGAAAAAGGTACGGCACCATGGGTTCTTCTGTCCCGTGTGAGCTGTTGACCAGCCAGCTCTACCCTTCCCGGCCGCCTGACCAGCAGGAGCACCAGGTCATATTGAGAACTGTGTGAACTGTCTCCTTCTCGAGATTACCTATTGAGACTCCTGTCTGTGCCCTTAGTCTAAGATCTCAAAGTCTCTTGGGCGTTTCTACATATTTTAAGGGTGGGGATGGGAATAGAAACATGCATTTTAAAAGACAGCAAGAGAAGTTTAATAAAATCAAAGATTACAAGGGCCATTCTACTCGCACAGAGAACAGGTAACTTATGGGCTGTCAGTGTCTGGTGATGCTCAGTCACGTCTGACTCTTTGTGATCCCATGGACTGTAGCCCACCAGGGTCCTCTGTCCATGGGATTTTCCAGGCAAGAATACTGGAGTGGATAGCCATTTTCTTCTCCAGGGGATTTTCCCAACCTAGGGACTGAACCCGGGCTTCCTGCATTGCAATCAGATTCTTTATCATCTGAGCCACTGCCATGATGCATAATAAAACCTCACATTTCAGACATTATGGAATGCAACAGGCATATGAACATTGTGGAAAACTGTTGCTGTCAATACAAAGCCTCAAATAATTAATTTTTTTCTGAATAAAACAAATGTTTAAGCAAAACAGTACTTTTTCAGATCTTAATATCCTGAAGGCAACAAGAATTTTAAAGGGTGTGAGAAGGTCACCTGGCTGCTTTTGTAATGAATTTGCCAACATGTTTTATTTGGCTGTAAATTTTTTAAATATGCACATCCTCAGGGTGCCATCAACCTCATTTCCTTTCAACCTTGTCTTTTCAGTCCTTTCTAAGGCCTTCTTTTCTCCTGATGGTTATGAATCTGATGCTGCATGGTGATTTTCCAAGGTCTTCATTTTAAAGAGGAAGACCTAAGGAGGTGAAAGGTTTTGCCTAATGCCGCGTCTTTTCAGTGGACATGAGTTTTAGCAAACTCCAAGAGATGGTGAAGGACAGGGAAGCCTGCCATGCTGCAGTCCATGGGATTGCAAAGAGTCGGACACACTTAGTGACTGAACATCTTTTCAGATGCTGGAAAATACTCTCAGAGAGGTTTCTCAGCAGATTTTAGGCTTTATTGTAAATGACACGAATACAACTCAGCCAACTGCGACAGTTGGAAAATCCAAGGAAATCCACGTATGTTCCTTTTGAACAGAATTTTCATTCTTGGAGTACGGGTAAACCTCTCTAATTTATTCCAAAAAGCCTGGGCTGGAATGGGATGTGAACACACATATGTGCATATAGGAGAGATTCTTCCAAGACATCATGAGAAAACATTTGCAGTTCTGCTTCTCTTGCTCACCCTGAAGTCAGCATCCAAGAGTGAGCAGTGGAGAGATACAGGAGAGGTCGCCTTCTGTGGGGCAGGGAGGAGGGTGCAGGTTCTTCTTCTTTCCCAGGTTCTTCTGCTGTTCATTCTCTGCCACCCTCGGGGACTCCAGTGACATTACTGTCCTTCCTTCCCCTGCAGATGCTCTCCATCTGCGCCACCCCCCAGAAGCCCTGAATTTTCCACGACATCAATTTTATCCCTTACAATAGATCTTCCCCATGCCCTTCATCCCAACAACTTTTGCAGGAACCTACCAAGCCTGAGTGGCAAACCACTGAAAACACCATGCAGGTTTACTGTGTTAAATGTTCTCCAGACAAACAACTTGTGTTTCAAAGAGGGCCCGAGTCCCAGAAGGATTGAGTGATATAAAAATCAGCAGCATTATCTCCGGGTCAGCGGGACGATGTTTTGGGAAGGGCAGTTATCTCCACTGCCCTCAGACCATCCCTCCTGGGTGCAGCATGCTTTATTCCAGACCTCAGGGGGCAGTGTGGACCCAATCATGTAAAAACCCTCACTTCTCACTTCTTCAGCCTATTCATCCTGCCCATTGCACCGAGGCCACTGTGCCCAAGGAGTCCTGTTTTCTAGACGTCCTGTGGGTGGCCCGTCCTGCCTCTTGTTTGATGAACTCCAGCAGGAATCCCTGCCCCTCAAGGCATCACTCTGCTTTCCTCTTCTCAGACCTGCAATTTCCTACTTCATGGTCATGCCTGGCCTCCACTAGAGAGATTGTCTCCTCCTTTAGCCTCCACTTGAGAACTACCAAATCCACGTTTCCCGGTTTACTTGGTTTACTCACTTGTTCTGTCTCCATGGAAACTCAGCCTTAAAGGCTTAATGTACCACACTCTTCCTCCAGTTCTCCATGGAGTGGAGGACTTGTCATAGTTATTGTAGGGAACTTCTCAAATGATTCCTATCCCCGGATCATTTAATAAAGCTCCTCCAGTGATGTGATACCTGCTATAGGAGGGGGGCGGGGCTGCCCATGACACCTCTGATGCATAGAGGAGGGCTCATCAGCTGAGTGCTCGCTTGAACTCTTCCACTTCACAGAGAAGGAAAATAGTTCTAGTAAACTGACTACTTCCACAATTAGCTCCTCCCATCATGCCTCCCAGAGTGACTGGCAACTACTTTTGCTTGTCTCTCTTGGTCAGTCTTGCTGGGTTTGAATGACAAAATGCAAAGTGATAATGAAGTAAAGGTGAAGATATATGGAATTAGGACTTCCCTGATGGTCCAGTGGTTATGACTCCCCACTTCTTATGTAGAGGTTGCAGGTTCAATCCCTGGTTGGGGAACTAAGATCCCACATGCTATGGGGCACAGTCAAAAAAAGGAAAGGAAAAAAATGGGAAAAGTATATTAATAAAAAAGAAAATATACAGAATTTCATCAAGTTCATGAAACTGATGCTAGTTAGTGTTAGTTGCTCAGTCGTGTCTGACTCTTTGCCACCCCACAAAATGTAGCCTGCCAGACTCCTCTGTCCATGGGATTCTCCAGGCAAGAGTACTGGAATGGGTAGCCATTCCCTTCTCCAGGGGATCTTCCTGGGATTGAACCTGCATCTTCTGCATTGGCAGGCAGATTCTTTACCGTCTGAGCCACCAGGGCAGCCTGAAACTGATGCTGGGGAACCCTAAATCACAAGCAAAATAAACAGGTATTGGCCAAGAAAGATTAGATAGTTGAAGAAGGAAATTTAAAAAATGATAGTTACTGATGTGATAGGTGCTTCTAAAGAGAACAATTTGAAGAGAACTGATTAAGAGATGCTTATGGGAAAGCTGACGAAATGTGTGTGTATATGCTTAAATAATGCTCTTTATTATCCTGCTGTGAGAGTCAAACAAGGAATGAAGGTATTATATTATACAATTTGTTGGTAAGATTACGCCCACACCCTCCATCAACATGTGTAACTGTTTTATGGATCTGTGCAAGGTGTAGTATAAACTATGTCTTATTAAATACAATAACACAAATCTATTTTCACTATGTTTAGCTTCACTTTTTAAAGATAAAGATTCAATAAATGTTTTTTAGACCTCATTTTTTTCAGTGAAGTTTCAACCTTTATTTATGAGACCTATTTTAACTTGATCTTTTCTGGTTTCAATTTTCTTCAAAAACTGCATGCGTGTTCAGTTGCTTAGTCGTGTCTGACTCTTTGAGACCCCACGGACTGTGGCCTGCCAGGCCCTCTGTCCATGAGGTTCTCCAGGCAAGAATACTGGAGTGGGTCGTCATTTCCTCCCCCAGGGGATCTTCCCGACCTAGAGATTGAACCCGCATCTCTTATGTCTCCTGGATTGGCAGCCACTAGCGCCACCTGGGAAGCCAGTGATGGCTTTAGAATTCTCTGCTTGATTCCTTGTGGAGTTATTTAACTTGGTGAGATTTGTCTTACTTTCTGGAGAGGAAGTGGTGGTGAGTCCTTCACGTTGCTCCATTTAGGAGGATACACAAGGTCTTGGTGTGCACTTCCTGTGATGCTCAAACAGTCTGGTTTCTATGTTGTGACTTTTTCTATCAACCTATTCTCACATGGCTTCCTTCATTAATGATCCTTACTGAATCCATGATTTCCTTTGGAGTTTCAAAATTACGGCCTTTCTGTCTCTATCATTCTTTCCAGATTTATTAACTGAAATTCTTTTTGAATAAGAACCCATTGTGTAACTATTTCATATTTTTTTCAACCGGTCCTTTATTAATAACATTTGGGATAATTCCAATATTTATTATTATAAGTAACGCTGTAATGAATGAACCATTAAACATTATTTCATATTCTTTTAAAGATTTTTTTGATGTGAACCATTTTAAAGCCTTTATTGGATTTGCTGCAATATTACTTGCATTTATGTTTTGTTCCTTTGATTATAAAGCATGTGGGATCTTAGTTCCTCAACCAGGGATCGAACCCACAACCCCCACATTGGAAGTGAAGTCTTAACCACTGGACCACCAGGGAAGTTCCTGTTTTATATTTTGAAAGCATATCTCCAAGATAATTCTAAGAAGTGGATTTGCTGGGTTGAGAACAGAATGAAGATAAACTTACATATTGTTCAATCATTGTACACCCATAATCGACACATGAGGGCTCCTGACTCTTCTCCACAGCTTCCCCAACAGAAAACACTGTCAAATATTTGGATTCTTGTCAGTATCATAGGAAAGAATGTCTCAGTGTTGTTACTCTTACTGTAAGGGAGGCAAGCCATTTTTGCATGTTTCATATGCCAGCAGAGAGTGTTGTCAAACTTTGGGGTTTTTTACAGTAGAGCACTTAATCAAATTCACCATATAACCTGCCAATTTGGGAACTCAAATGTATTTTTAGATTTAAAAATTTGGTAGCAAGAAAAGAAAAAGATGAGAAAGACTTCTGAGTTCCCTTTTTTCCATAATCTACTGGGGGGCTCCTTAGGTAATTAAATTCCTCAGTGTACCTGGCAACACATGGGAGCCAAATCCTTGTCAAGGTCACTGCTATGGCCCTGGAGAAGCAGTCACCTTCAGGTGACTTAGGGCCAGAAATTGGTGTGTGAAGATCAGCAGGAGAAAGCAAAACAGTGAGTTGAAAATCAGTATGTGGGAAAGCGATTTAAGCAATAACTTGTGTGCAGGGCACTTGGGCTTAGTGAAACTGGAGTTTCCTTTCCACCCCCACAGTCTAGACTTATCAAACAGGAGAAAGCTCCAAAGATTCAATTTTATGACATCAGGCTCTCCAAATATGGAGGAAAAGAACCACCTGATGCAAACTTTAATGTATGCTGGGCTTCCCATGCGGTGCAGGGGTAAAGAATCCCCCTGCCAATGCAGGAGACGCAGGAGACGCAGATTCCATCCCTGGGGCAGGAAGATCCCCTGGAGGAGCAAATGGCAACCCGCTCCAGTATTCTTGCCTGGGAAATCTCATGGACAGAGGAGCCTGCTGGGCTCCATGGGGTTGCAGAGTCTGAGACGACTGAACACGCATGCCTAATCTATTTCAATGGAACAAAAATGCTGTGCTTTCTTTGAGAAGAACCCTTTTCAGAATTTTCTAACTAGGCAGCACATGAGAGATGACAAAGACTAATTTCTTTTTGATATGAAAATTAAATTTATTATTAAGGCTTATATCGCTAGTCATAAACTTTATGTTGAAATTGACACATGATACTACTTACCTAACTCCCTCAGTTTTTCCATGTGATTCACAAAAACACTAGAAGTCCAAGGTCAAGGAGTTAACTAGCGGTAAAAAGATTTTTCTTTTTGTTTTTAAATATGCCTCAGCCAGAAACCTCCACAGGCTCACAAATGAATGGTTAAATTTATCTCTTGACCTGTGGGCAACCTCACTGGAAATTGAGATAACCACAGGACAGTTTCCATTTGTCAGAATTTGGTTCTTTTCCTTAGCATTTTACCCTGGGTTCAGGAGTTACTGCAGAGGCCTTGGTTCAACTTGAACATAATAATTAGAGCACGGAAGCCAGCCCCTGGCAGGGCCTGTGACAGTGAGCCTTAGGCAGATGGAGAGAAAGATATTAGATGTAAGGTTTCAAGCAGGCTTTGGCAACCTGAGGGCATAGATGTGTTTCCAGGTAACTGGAAGGAGCAGTAACTACGCAGGTTGCCAAGGACTCAAAGACAGGCTCGTGGCTTCACTTTGCTTCAAAAGACATTTAATATTAAGTACTGGGAGGAGAAGAGCCTGGCAAACTAGAGGTGCTCAATAAATATTTGTTAAATGAATAAATGATGTGAAACCCTAGAGCAGACTCCACAGGAGATAAAATCTAGCACCAAATTTCTGTTTCTCACTTGAATGGTACATTCGTGTTCTTTCTTTACTACTTGCCACTTGATTTTTTGCATTTTTCCCCTGGAAGCTTCATATGAAAAGGCACTTTGTCCAACACATTTTCTCTCAGATTCTAGGACACAGAAGCCATTAGCGACTATGAAATCTTCTTCTATGCCTCCTTATTTTATTTTTTTAATTAATTTTTATTGCAATTTGGTTGATTGCACTGGTGTGTTAGTTTGAGGTGTACAGCAAGGTGAATCAGTTATGCACATATACATATCCATTCTTTTTAAGATTTTTTTCCTGTATTGGTCGTTAGCAGGGCTTTGGACTGAAAGGCTTTTAGTCAATAACACCTGTCTCTTTACTTTCTGCTTGACCCTACAGCATATTGCAAATTTAGATTATCATTCTTTAGTACACTGAATTCTGTAATTTTTTAAAAAACATTTTTCAAAGATCACTCCTACTCTCAAAGAAAAAAAGTACTATTTGTTTTATTGTTGTTGTTCAGTCACAGTCATGTCTGACTCTCTGCGACCCCATGAACTGAAACCCACCAGACTCCCAGTCATTCACTATCTCCTGGAGTTTGTTCAGATTCATGCCCCCTGAGTCAGTGATGCTATCTAACCATCTCATCTCTGGGACTGGATACTATGATGGCAATCCCCAAGGAGTTCCTGGTGTATTTTTAGCCATGATGCTAACTCACCATGCTTACCCACAGAATCTGTTTTGGAGGTGACAATAATTATTTGGAATTTGTACAGTAGGCATATTTGCCAAAGAATCAGGCTTACTACCTTATGAACACACCTTGTGCGTGCTGAGGATGCCTTCAGAGGCTCCTTGCAGTCACTCTCTGTTATTGGCTTCAACTGAGTTTCTTGACAGCCTGTATTTACTGTCATTACACCTAATTCCCTGTTTACTAATTTGTAGGTAAATGTCTCCAAGGTGTTCTGCCGCCTCATGTTTTCAAGGATCATTTTCCTCCAGTTGGAATAAATACAACCATTCTATGCAATGGTTCAGTTAAAAACAAAGTAAAACATCCAGAGTCCTCACTGGAGTTGCCGTTTCTCATCCTATCTTTTGGTTATTATTTTCTCCCTTGGTAAAGATAATTCTGCAGTCAGCTACTATTTCTAGAACTTGTTTGCTCTGACCCTGCGGCCCTTCTTGCTCTAACCATGACCCAACAAGGTAAACAAAGCCAATGAAATAATGTAAAATAACACATTTGACATCTTACTCAGTTTTCTCTGAATGTGCTTCTTTTTCTCCCCAGAGAAATGAAGAAATATTTTCCCTGAATGGTTTTTCTGCCTATGATCTGACTCTAGTGGCGTTTCCAAGGTCAGCCCACAATTTCCCATCAACAGCTCTGCTGGTCACCGTCAGGCAGGCATAGCAAGTTGCTGCTCCCAGAACACGCCCTCCTACCCTGCCCTGTACTCTGCCATAAGCAGTTTCTCCTCTTGAAAGTCTTCCCCCTCCCAAGTTACACTTTCTGCAACCACATTCTACGTGACCAAATGATATGGGAACACCAGTGACAATTTGTAAGAGAAACTTGTGGAATAAGACTCAGGATTCTAACTCGACTTCTCCCCTCTCTAAATATACATCAAAATATGAGAGAGAATGGGTGACAATTAATGGTGAATACAGTTTGCAGTATAGAGGAGCAGGTATGTGTGCTAGTTCTGCAGTCAGATTGCCTGTGTTTCAATCATGGTTCTGCCCATTTTTTCCTATGACCTTAGACAAGTTATTTTTCTGCAGCTCTATTTCCTTTTGAGTGACTTTGGGATAATAAAGTTCCTCCCCAATCTTCTCATCATGCTCTTAGGTAAAATGGGTATAATATTAGCACTTTTAAAGACCACTGGGGGAGGGGGTTAAGTAAAATTCATGCCTAAACAATGAGGACTTTGTTCTAATTACCAGAAAAATGGGAATCATTTCAGAAATGTGAACTATTTAATACTCTCATCTTAGAAAATTCCAAATCATGATACCAACTCACCAAATAATAATCAGTCACACTAAAAATTAAAAAAAATTCCAACCAAAAATTCCTGCTCAACCAAATGCCTAAACTAAGGTGTTTCAGTGGTTTCCTTTACGCTTGACTGAGTGGTTTACTCTCCTCCTTGGCTCTTAGGCAGTTCCTGTAGCTTTTGCTGGGTGTACTGAGGATCAAAATATATGAGAGATGTATTCTGAGATATGGAAGAACCTCTTGAGGTCAGAGGTGCAACGAGGCAGATCAGAGCTGGGGGAAAGCAGTTGCTTTCAGTCTGCTTAGGTTGAGCATTTGACATTCACTTACCCCCTCAATAAAGGCAGTGTCTAACAGCTAAACATCTGACTCTCCCCACTATCACCCAGCGCACCCTCCTCAGTATTTTGGGAATTAACAAGACCAGGTACCTAATGTCCTGAGTGATAAAAAAAAAAAAAGAGATGCTACAAAAATAGCAAGCATCAGCGAATGACATTCCCTCCAGGAAACCAGCTGAGAAACCTCGGTATATTAGCTGGTTACCCATCCAACCTTCTGCAACAGAGACTTTTTTTTTTTTTTTACAAATAAATTTTCCACCTTTAGGCCGCTGTAAGTGTCAATGCAATCAATACCTAATAGAAATCTTCCACAATCGAAGTTCTGACCTTCCCAATGCCCTCCCGTTCTCCTCCCTTTAATGGCTATACTGCAGTCTCTTGGCAACATTAAGCATCACCTGATTACCTTTATTGCTACCAACTCTAAAACACACCACCTCAGCCTCCTCAGCCAAAATATATCATCCCTCAGTAACTCAGTATTGTATTTTATTCTGCTTCTCAAAACCTAGTAGCTAGCATTTTATTCTTTGGCATATATTCACAGCAGCTTTTAAAAAGCAGTTCACTAAAAATAAATGCTTCCACTTTGTGTAATAGTGTCATGTTCAGAGTAATCTCGTTCCAGGTCAGTGATCACTTCCATTCATGACTGCATATTCTTTTGGAACAGAGTTAAATACAAGTCACACTTTGCATCCTTCTACTAGAATATCAAACCTCAGCATCAGAAAAATAATTATTGCCTTTCTTGGCTATTTAGGATGAGAAAAGTGGACAAAGGCATCTCCAGTTGAAATGTTACAAAGATTTACAGAAAAAATCTCTTCTTTAGTATCAATATTTAGAATTTGCGTAATATTTCATTTTTTTTTGGAGGAAACACAATATAAATGGAAGACAAGACATAGGTCTCTTTCTGACTCTGATCTGATATCTTCTCTTAGTTCTAAAGTTTGACCTCTTAGATCTTTGCCCCCCATTTGGAAAATAAGAATAAGAAGAAAAATTTCACTGTGGGGAGAAGAAGAGGTGTGATGGGGGTGGAAGTGCTTTGATGAAATAATGCCATGTAAAATGTTTATGGGGCTTCCCTGGTGGCTCAGCAGTAAAGAATCCACCTGCTAATGCAGGAGACACGGGTTCAATCACTGGGTCTGGAAGATCTCCTGGAGTAGCCCATGACAACTGACTTGAGTATTCTTGCCTGGGGAATCCCCATGGACAGAGGAGCCTGGCAGGTTATAGTCCATGAGGTCACAAAGAGTTAAACACGACTGAGAGACTAACAACAAATATATTTTTATGTATTTTGAGCCTTAGATTTAGAGATGTTCAAGTTGGGCCATTTCATCAAAGGCATAAATCACTTATATTCTGTTGAGAGTAACTATGTTAATAAATAGTAGGTGCCATATGCAGAGCAGACACTAGACACACCAAGGACACCTCTGCAGAAGCAGCAGAGGGATGTTCTGGGAGTGGGGGTGAGGGGTTTGGGCCTGGTTCTCTTCTGGGTGACGAGTTGGTGGACAAAGCCCAGTCTCTGCTTGCATGTCCTGCCCCACAAGAAATCACTTGTTGGTTTCTTGAAACAGATTGGAACTATTAAAAATAACTGGGAATGAAGAAAATGAGAGAAATACAGCAGCTGAAAGTTCATCTAAATTGTATGCTTTTGTACTACTGGATTTCTACAGAAGCAGAACAATGTCATGGGGCTCAGATTTAATTTCCTGAAAGGTTTCCCTTTTCCCTTTCCACGTTTAGAAGGAACATGTCTTTTCTCAATTGTGTTGATTATTGTAGAAACACCTTTTACCCTTTTACATGTTATCACAGAAGTTTTGCACACATTTCTTACTCATCCTTACACTGATCTCTTATTGAAGGAGGAGGCTGGGGCAAGGACAATGGCCAGGTCACCTCCAAACTAGCCTGCCGATGGCATCGGTCTTTCGTTTTTGCTTGCTAAGACGCCGCATCACATTTGGTGTTCATCCCTGCTGCCCTGAAGTTCAGCATGGGCTTCAATTTGATTATTCTTCAGGATGCTTGGACAGATTTGGGAGAATTGGATGCTGCCAGATTCCCTCAGCCTGCCTTTCATCAGAACCAATGAAGCAGCACAGACGCAGGCAGTTCTTCTGAGGACAGAAGCTTTCCCTTTGAGACATGACTGTGAATTTGATTTCGTTAGCACGGTAAGAGGAAGCACATGAAATGGTTTCTGAGTTAATATTAAGTGCCAGGCCTCGAGCTCAGGGTTTCGTGTGTGTTATGCCATAATGAGTGTTCACTGTAACTCTTGAGGTGGTTCCCCACCGCAGAGGAAAGGAATCGGGCCTCTGAGATTTACCCCTGGTTTCAGAGGCCAGGCCGTGAGTCCTGCTGCAGCCTCCCACCCCAATCTAGTTCTGCTTGGAAAACCACCCCAGGATGTGAACAAAGTGGCAGGGCAACAGAAGGACATCCTGACTCTTTCTTTCACCTGAGAGCCTCAAACAAAACCAGGAGTGAAAGACAGCAGCCCAAATTTACCTATGCTTCTCTGATATTAGGATCTCAATGTGTGCAAGTGCATAGAAATGCCTGGGAAATTTGCACTGTAATAGTCATACCTCCTATCTGTGCTCTGAGAAATTAAGTGGGAACCAGCAGCTAGCACTGTGGTGCTGGAGAAGACTCTTGAGAGTCCCTTGGACACTAGGAGATCAAACCAGTCAAATCTAAAGGAAATCAACCCTGAATATTTTCATTGGAAGGACTGATGTTGAAGCTGAAGCTCCAATACCTTGGCCACCTGATGCAAGGAGCTGACTCATTGGAAAAGACTCTGATACTGGGAAGGATTGAAGGCAAAAGGAGAAGGCAGCAGAAGATGAGACGGTTGGATGGCATCACTGACTCAATGGACATGAGTTTGAGCAAACTCTGGGAGATAATGAAGGACAGGGAAGCCTGGTGGGCTGCAGTCCCTGGGGTCACAGAGTCGTACACCACTAAAGTTACTGAGCATGCACTGTGTGCATAACAACAAAAGGAACGGAAAGCCAGTCAAAGAAACAGTTCCCACATAGAGTCAGAATTGACTTCTCCCAGCAACAGTCTGCACACCCCAACTAGAGCGTGGCCCCTGCTCCCTGTATCTGGAGAGAAGCCTGTGCAGCAATGAGGAACCAACACAGCCCACAATAAAAATAAGTTAAATAAATAAATAAAAATTTATAAAAAAATAAATAAAAAGAAGAAATGGAATGTAACCAATGTCTTCGAAACCCCTTTTTCTCTCCACCTCATTCCCATGGGCAACCACTTTCCTGAATTTCAAGTTAATCATTCTCTTGTTTTTCTCCATAGCAGGCAACCTCTCGGATTCGCAATATTTGTTTTATTATGAGAGCCAAATGCACAGATGTTTCCCGAAGCACAATGGATATTTTACAGCTCTCATATAAGATCAGAATTTTAAAGCCATAAAAATAGCCTATTATGCTTGCAGATCAATCCTGCATTTGAACCCCATTTGTCTCCAGCTCACTCTCTCTGGCTGGGACATGACACCGCTGCTTCTGACCATTAAGAACTTGCTTTTTGGCATTTCAGCACCCTTGGATAACACAAATTTATAAGAATAATGAGCTCCTTTGGGGGATTCTTTGTTTCTCTAAACTCATTAGACTATTTGTGTCCTATTCATTTTAATGTACTATTGTTTCAAAACCAGAAACAACAACAAAACTAGACCTCTTCTCCTTTCGAGCACTCACACTGCTTACTGGGACCAACAAAAACAGTGACACTCAAACGTTGTCAGTTTTAATATCTGTTCCCCCAATGAAGATGAAATCTGATTGGTACCATGGCAACGTGTTGCCTCAAGCGTCAAGTAGGTATTACTCGTGCACAATCTTGCTCACAAATTCTCTTTATAAGTGTTAGGAGAGGTGTGATCTTCTCCTAGAACTCACTAAATTAAAAAGAGCTGAAGAAAAATCCAATTAGTGTTTCCAGAAGTACCTTCTGGGGTCTGATAATATCAGATTACTGTCTCACTGTATTCCCCCCGTGCCCTCGATGTATAGGAGAGCGTTAGATATCCTGACAAGCATCAAGTAAGTGGAGAATTGGGGCACC
Source organism: Aepyceros melampus (assembly GCA_006408695.1). NCBI lineage: Eukaryota > Metazoa > Chordata > Mammalia > Artiodactyla > Bovidae > Aepyceros > Aepyceros melampus. The sequence goes on from SJXQ01012574.1 coordinate 229,564, forward strand.
ACTGGGGCATGCAGAATTTATGGAGCTCTGGTGCTTTTCTTTGACCTCTGCTATTTCAGTTTGTTGAATTTTTCATCCTTCTTTCCTTCCTGGAAGAAGCAGTGATGTAGCATTCCTAATTCCCTGGATTAGTAGTATAGTCTTGGTGGTAAGGTTGGTTTGTTGTCCTTGTTCAGTCCCTAAGTCATGTCCGACTCTTTGCGACCCCATGGACTGCAATATGTCAGGCTTCTCTGTCCTCCACTATCTCCTGGAGTTTGCTCCAATTCATGCCATTGAGTTGATGATGCCATCCAACCATCTTATCCTCTGCTGTCTCCTTCATCTACCCTCAGTCTTTTCCAGCATCAGGGCCTTTTCCAATAAGTCAGCTCTTCACATCAGGTGGCCAAAGTATTAGAGCTTCATCTTCAGCAACAGTCCTTCCAATGAATGTTCAGGGTTGGTTTCCTTTAGGATTAACTGGTTTGATCTCCATGCTGCCGAACAGAGGCTCAAGTCTTCTCCAGCACCGTAATTAGAAAGCATTAACTCTTCAGCATTCAACCTTCTTTGTGGTCCAACTCTCATATAAAACATGGCTACTGGAAAAACCATAGCTTTGACTATACAGACTTTGTTGACAAAATGAAGCCCTTACAGGATCCTACACACTGGAAAATCCTACATTTCAACTCTACACTGGAGAACTTCACACCCAAGTGTGTGAAGTGATGATACTGTGAATGTTTTTAAAAGTTTTGGAGGTTTGGAGACTCCTTAGTCTCACAGACTCTTGGACTTTTTCTTCAGCTGAGTGGAAGCTGCGGAAATGAAGAATCACAATGGAAGTGCTGACAAACCCTTCTGAGGCAGCTCTCAGCAGGCCTGTCCTCCTGCAATCAGAAGCTCATTGTGTGCCTTGGGACTGAATCTCCACGTGCTTTTATGCTAAGGAGCATTTACAGACCAATTGAACGTTGCTCCTTTTTCCTCCTGCTTGCATCTGGCTCACTGAGATGGGATCTCATCTCTACCGATTGATTGCATACATATGGGCTCCCATGCATGCCTGAGCGGTTCAGTGGAAAAAAGGCCTTTCTTAAATCAGTCGACAGGAAACAATCCCATGTCTTTATTCCTGCTGAGTCATCAAGAAAATATTAGCTGCCACGTCTAAGGAATGTTTTAAAACTCAATCTAACTTTTTAAAATATTTCTAGACTCAAACGTACATTTTGTGGCAGCAAAAGTTTGTCATTGCGAATGCATTTCCTGATGAAAGCAATTTATGGTTTTGGGTGCTTCCCTTAATCCACACCCCCAACCAGAACTGGGAAAGAAAACCCTGAGCATGCCACTCTGTCTGTGGCTTCCTAGAAAAAAAATTGGGAAAATACCAGAGTAAGGCACTTTTGATTTTTTTATGAAGTTGACCTCACTTCAACCCTGCTCAGAGAGCATTTGGGGTAGCTATTGTTTAGTTTTTAGAAATAACAATTACAGTATGTTGATATTCAAAGTAAATACGTGCACTGAGTGTGGCATAAAGGTCAGATGAGTGGGCTGCTGTTTCCTTTGTAAACAAACAGCAAAAAAAAAAAACAAAACAAAAACACAACAAACCCGAAGAGCATTGCTCCTCATCCAGTTCTGCAAGGTTAAGTCATCAATCTCTGAGAGCTGATGAATAATGGACACTAGAAGGATTCAGGATAAAGTCAGGATGAAGCACTCTGTGCTTTGGAAAATCAGGCCCCACAGAAAGGTAGATGTATATCTCAGGAATAATTTTATTTTTTATTTTAGATTTTTTAAATGTAGACAATTTGTTAAAAGTCTTTATTGAGTTTGTTACAAAATTGTTTCTACTTTTGGTTTTGGTTTTTTGGCCCCAAGGCATGTGGCGTCTTAGCTCCCTGAACAGAAATTGAACCCACACCCCCTGTATTGGGGACGGCAATGTTTTAACCACCAAATCACTAGGGAGGTCCCAGGAAGAATTTTAGTGAACCCTGATTCTTGCATCTTCCATACATAGAGAAGTACTAAAATCATTAACTTGAGGTTTCTGTTCTTTGGGAGCAGCAGCAACCTTTTAGCAGGGTGTATGCTGGATTGCACACTTCCCATGTGGGGCTAGTGGTAAAGAGCCCACCCGCCAATGCAGGAGCCGTAAGAGACCAGAGTTCAATCCCTGGGCCATGAAGATCCCCTGAAGGAGGGCATGACCACCCACTCCAGTATTCTGGCCCAGAGAATCCCCATGGAAAGAGGAGCCTGGCTGGCTACAGTTCACGGGGTCACAAAGAGTCAGACATGACTGAAGAAACTTAGCAGGCATGCACGCCTGCTGGATTGCACGCATTCCCAGTGTGAAATCATATGCAAACTAGTCCCTCCTTTACCCCTTTGGAACAGTTTCCTCAGGGTTGCTGAGAGGCCCTCTCCTTGGTTATCACCGTCAGTAAGGTCCTTGAATAAAACTGAGACTCACATCTCTTAGGTTGTGCATTTTTCTGTGAGTTTATGCCTTGAAGGCATAAAATGCTGAAACATTACTGAAATATAGGGGAGAGTGGAAGTGGAGAGTGGAAGTGGTGGTTGTTCAGTCGCTCAGTTGTGTCTGACTCTTTGCGACCCCATGGACTGCAACATGCCAGGCTCCCCTGTCCTTCACATCTCCCTGAGTTTGTTCAAACTCATGTCCATTGAGTCGGTAATGCCATCCAACCATCTCATCTTCTGTTGCCCCCTTCTCCTCCTGCCCTCAATCTTTCCCAGCATCAGGGTCTTTTCCAATAAGTTGGCTCTTTGCATCAGGTGGCCAATGTATTGGAGCTTCAGCTTCAGCATCAGTTCTTCCAATGAATATTCAGGGTTGATTTCCTTTAGGATTGACTGGTTTGACTCTTAAGAGTCTTCTCCAGCAACACTTCAAAAGCTGGAGGTTGATAAACCAGGAATCCACAATAAAGACAAAGGAACAGTAGGTGTTTGGGGACTCCTACTCACTGTAGACAGGAGAAGGCAATGGCACCCCACTCCAGTACTCTTGCCTGGCAAATCCCATGGACGGAGGAGCCTAGTGGGCTGCAGACCATGGAGTCGCTAGGAGTCGGACACGACTGAGCGACTTCACTTTCACTTTTCACTCTCATGCATTGGAGAAGGAAATGGCAACCCAGTCCAGTGTTCTTGCTTGGAGAATCCCAGGGACGGGGGAGTCTAGTGGGCTGCCATCTCTGGGGTCGCACAGAGTCGGACATAACTGATGTGACTTAGCAGCAGCAGCAGCAGCATTCGCTGCAGACAGCCCTTACTTCTGTTTGCTTCTTTGTTGCACCGACCACCCCACAGCTTCCCACCAGGTCTCTGGTCTGTGGGCCCTGTGTGTGAATTGTGTGATCTGTCATCCCACTCCCACAGCACCCAGTCTATCACCCACAGCATGGACACGCATGCACGCTCACTCCCACCTCACTGAGGAGGAGAGAGAGAAGAGGAATACTGAGTGGAAAAATACCAAGATTTGTGCTTGATTATTGGAGATAATTAAGTAGAACCTAAAAATAGTCAGGCCCTTATTTCATATTATGTTCAAAATGATTCAAATTCAAAACTGTTCACAGCTGTGCTGGGGGCTGTTACCACACAGAGTTGATTTCAAGCACTTGAATCAGTGATCAGCAAATGCAGCTTTCCCTGTTCTTCTAACTTGGAATGGTACCATGACTCAGAGGTGATAGAATGTGAAATATAGGGATCAATAATATCATTATCCTCATGGCATCCATCGTTTATTCTGCCAATACTTTTCAACACAGTGGAGCAGTGTGGCCAACAAGCCTTGTTGGGTGTGTGAGCCTCTCCTTACAGAGTTATTGATGATGATAGGTCTTCAAAGGGGCCCCTGGTGGTCCAGGGGTTAAACCCTGCCTGCCAATGCAGGGTTTGATCCCTGGTCTGGGAAGATCCCACATGCCATGGAGCAACTAAGCCCGTGTGCCAGTTACTGAAGCCGTTGTGCCTAAAGCCCATGCTCCACAAGGAGAAGCCACTGCAATGAGGAGGAGCCACTGCAGTGAGGAGGAGCCACTGCAGTGAGGAGGAGCCGCTGCAATGAGGAGGAGCCCCTGCAGTGAGGAGGAGCCCCTGCAGTGAGGAGAAGCCACTGCAATGAGGAGAAGCCATTTCAATGAGGAGGAGCCACTGCAACGTGGAGGAGCCACGGCAGTGAGGAGAAGCCCTTGCACGGACACCAGAGAGTAGCCCCCGCTTGCCACAACTAGAGAAAAGCCCACAGAGCAACAAAGACCCAGTGTAGCTAAAAATAAATCAATCAAAATTAAAAAAAACTTAAAAACTCAACTCCATATATGTAGCGATTAAACAGATTGGCAATTTACCACTTAAATGATTAATTTATTGCTAACCCCAAGTACTAAACAATGTAAAAACATAGGCTGAAAAGTAAAATGGACAGAAAAATTGGTGTATTTTTGTAAAGTATATATGCAGGATATACCCTGCTACTAGAAATATCTTTCAAATGGGAGGAATAAATCTATTATGTGCTGTTAAGTAACAACAGCCATCTCATTGCTTTGAGGAGATGGTTATCTGCCAGCATGGCTGAATAGACAGGTGCAGACAAACCCACTGACCTCTTTCTTCTGGTTTTGTTCATGTTACTATCTTCTTTTTATTAAATGTGACAAAATCTCCACACGTTTGTGACCCAGCTCAAAGGTCACTCTTTTCATGGAAGCTTCCCTGATTCTTCCAATGTGCCCTGACGTCATAGACAGTGCAGCTTTTCTACTTGCTCTGTATCCTTTTCTATAAGAGGTCATTCTGTGTGACCTTATCTTGCCCACCAACAGAACACAGCTTTCTGAGCCATTACAATTTTTTGGTTTTTCTTTTTCTTAGGTTGAATTCTCTGAGAGGAGGACTGTGCCATTCGATTTTGGGTCAAGCACACCTAGCATAGGACTTCGTCACCTAGCGGATAATCATTCTTCCTTTGATTCAGCAAGTACCCACCGGTGGTTTACACAGGGTCCCCTATGCGCACTGGGTCCATGTAGCTGGGAAGGAATGTGTAAAGGGAAGCCAGGTGACAGGTACAGAAACAGGTGGACTCAGCAGTGGGAAAATACAGCAGCTCTAATTTAATTAATTGCTTCTCTTTTCTCACTGAAATAGGAAGTGAGACCAGCAGTTTGGAGTGATGGAGGTAGACAATTGGAAGTGTGAGAGCACAGAAGAAGGTAGGAAGCAATCTGTTTTGCAGCAGGAAGGTGAGTTTCAAGGAGAAATCATGCCTGATGACGGACAGCGCTGAGTGACCATTGAGCTCTGGTTGGACATCTCAGGAAAGATGTGTCACTTGCCTGATTCGGCTACGTGGATGTGTTTAACGCAACGCCATCGCCAAGGCCTAAAAGTGCATGCATTTGCTTCATATGACAGTCTTTCCAGTTTTCACTCACGAGCAGCTTTAACTAGCTTGATGAGTGAATCTCTTAGGTGGAGTCAGGCAAAAGGAGCCCAGTTGAATGGGGCCTGGCAGGTGGGAGTCCCCAGACCCTTGACACCAGCTTCCTGCTAGGCTTGGCCAAGAGGGGACCCTGGCAGGAGCTTGGAAGGTAGGGGGCCAGGTAAGAAGACATTTTTCTGGCTTCCAGCTCAGATTTGCCTACTCTCATCCTTGGACCTGTCTGATCTCCAGCCCTTGGCAGCTGGGGGGGCACAGCCCCAACGTGGCAGGGGGAGCAGCTGCTGGGACAGGCCCTCAGAAATAAGGATATTCCTATGAGCCTTGCTCCATCCTTGCCTGGTGTCCTTCCCTGGGCATCTCTGCAGCAGGTAGGCTGGCCTGTCTCGTTACCCAGCACTCGCCAGGCTGGGCCCCTCCACAGAGACTGTGCTCCTCTTTCTCATTCGTCTCACCTCAGTGCTGAGAGCTGCTTCCTTTAATTAAGAATCTCTGACTCGTTTGAACATCCTCTTTTTGCCCTCTCAGCTTCCTATGTAGATTCCCTGATTTAAATCCCTGCTTTTTGACATACCTAATGAGAAATGGAGTACTTCCTGACTTATCAATAAACAAGGATGTCACAGCCATCAGCAATTGCAACCCTCCTTTGTGAACTGGTGAACCTTAAGGGAACTCAGGAAAGAGAAGAATACCTGTGATCTGACAGCCATCAGACCATAGCCACTCCCTCCAGTGGGCCCCTAGAGAGCTCAGATTGAGAAAGCACAAGATACTGGCCCCAGAGAGCTGAGCTGCATATGAAAGGAATGATTCCAGTGAGCCAAGACTCTTGCATCTTCCCTTACATAGAAAAGCACTAAATTCTTTAACTTGGGGTATCTGGCTTTCTTTAATTCACAATAATCTTTTGATGTTCAGATTACCTGCCCTTTGTTGCAAAACTTCTATATAACCTGGCTCCTGTCCTCACCTCCCTGGAGCAGTTCTCTCAGGTTCACTTTCGATGCTGCCTCCTAGGCTTGAAGTCCTAAAAATTCCCACCAATTAAACATAACTCTCAACTTTAAGGTTGTAACTAATTTTTAAGTTGACACTAACGTTTTTTGTCTTCCTGGTTGGGGATGATATTCTAATGGACACAAAAAAGCAAAACACACACCAATTAAGGATCGGAGAGACAACAGCAAACCCCTGAGTGGTGTGGGGCATTAAAGTATGTACACAAGCTCTTGGCAGATATTGTGTAGGAAGGGCCAGAGGGCGGTGCTCACACCAAGATGCAGGAGAGCTGGGCGGCAGGTGCAGACTTCCTGGCCTACAGCACCCTCAGACTAGACACCAGGAGAGGGGTCCTGATGCCACAAACTTGGAAATGCACTGTCCTGTCTGGTCTGCTCCACTCTTCCCAAAGTTATGAGCATAGATTTCACAAAAAACAAATTGAACACTCGCATTTCCTGGGTCCTAACTGAACTAAATGGCTACAAGAGCAAGGACCTTAAAATAAACAGCTTCAGAAACCCAGACTTAACTCTTGTTCAGCTCAACTAGAGGAGACAACTGTGCCCGTGGACTGGAGCTCACCTGTTTGGCATGAACACTGCATTAAGGGCATTGGGAAAAACATTCTGCAGAGGGGATGGGGAACAGCCTGCCCAGTGCTGGGGAGGACAGCTTTTGCTACTTCGGTCTTGGGGTGATGAGCAGCCTTCTGGTGGGATGGTGGACCCTCAGGTTGCAAGGTGAGTGGAGACAGAATTGGTCAGAGACCCATGTGTCAGGTGGTGGTAGGCTGGACGGCCATGACCTGCCTTCCACACCGAGTCTGTGACACAGTGAGATCTGTTCCCTAATGAACACTGGCTCCAGTAGGGGCTGCGTGGCCTCCTCTCTGGGGAAGGGGAACCAAATGCACTCTGGGATTCCCCTAGTTTCATATCATCCCACCTAGAAGGTGGAACAGCTCATTCTGGAAAACACCCAGATAAATTAAGCATTTCTAAATATGTTTTGTTGCACTGTTCACAACATCACATTACAAACTTTTAATAAAAAGTAAAGTTTTAGGACAAATTTTACAGCAGTTCACACACCATCATGCACTCAACAGACATTTAAAAAATGTGTTAATGAATGAATGAGAATAACAATGGAAAAGTAGACAGATCCAAAGGGAGGGGCTCAGTCCCCCCTCACAGCTGGTACTGTCACTGGAGCTTCCCCTGCCCAGAGGAAATCCACAAGTGGAGCCGGGCACAGAGATGGGGACCCAGCACAAAGGACTGGGCCTGGGGGTGGATGGGTTCCTTGTCTAACCTGACCTTGGGGAGGCAGCCTGCTGTTCTACCTACTGTACATTGCAGGCAGATTCTTTACCATCTGAGCTACCTGGGAAGCACTGTAAAGTGGAGCAACTGGAATCCAGGGATTTGGGTCTAGAAAGTCCTCATCAGGATGTGACAAAGGAGGCAGTTGTCACGCCCAAGTCGTCTCTCATCCTGGTTGGCTGGGGACAGTGTCTGTTCAAGGGAAACCTCTTAGCTTCTGGGCTTCCCAGGTGGTGCTAGAGGTTAAGAATCTGCTTGCTGATGCAGAAGACATAAGAGACGTGGTTTGTTCCCTGGCTTGGGAAGATCCTTCAGAGAAGAAAATGGCAAGCAACTCCAGTATTCTTGCCTAGAAAATTCCAGGGTTGCAAAAGACTCTGACACAACTTCTTGACTAAACAACAATTTACTCTGGTGTTTTTTTTTTTTTTTTAAAGCACAACTTTCTGCCCACTTCCCTGCTTAGAAAATAGCTACCATACGAGTGGCTGAGCAGCTCAGTGGTCTTATCTCTCATCTGTGCTCAACAACTTGGTTGCTCCTAGTGATCTTTGGATCCAATTGTCTCTTGACCCTCTTGGGGGAGACACAGAACATGTTTACCCTATGTTTCTCTGATGTTCATAGCAAGGCTTGCCTTGGCCAAGGATGAGGTCCCAATCCCAAAGTCTGTAGCAGACCTGATGCAATAGTGAGCTTAGCAGCTAAGCTGGGAACAGCATTAGGGAAGAGCCACAACTCCAAGAAACACGTGGTTTGATTCCTATATTAAGGATGAACAATCTGATGAAGCCAACGAATTACCTTTTCTCTGTTTGTTTTTTTTTTTCTATAAAACTTTACATCGAACTCTCAGATGGAAAAGATGAACTCATATCTTATAACCCACCTTCCCTTCCCTCCTCCATCTCCATCATCTTTAGGGTGAAAAGTTTTCTGTGATTTTTCAAATCTTTCAGGAAACTAGCAGAGATGCCTATAATCTTGGGCCACTGGACAGTGGCTTGCAAGCCCCCCTCCACTTGCGCTTGGGGTTTTCTCTTTTAGAGAGTTTTCAGGTGTGTAACTATACCAAGAGGGGGTTGTCAGCTGTTCTGGAGAAGGGCCCCCTGACAGAGGCTCAGCTTCTTATTGCCTCTGCATCTGTATCCTCATGCACAGACCCCTCTTGATGCCGGTGTCTGACCCTGTAGGGATCAACAGTATGGCCATGCTGTCAAGGAGTTTGCAGGCCATCTCTTTTAGTTTGTGCCCTTTACATTTGAGAAACGGGGACCCAGGGAGGTTAAGTGACTTGCACCAGATATCACGGCAAGGAAGTGAGACAAGCAAAGCCAGAGCCTCCCTCTGCAGCTCATGGTCTTTCATCTCTAGACGTGCTCCTCCACAGACAGTTCATATGTCTCGCGTTCTCCAAGCTTATCTCTTCGTTTCTGTGCTAACACCCATCTTCTCTTTCTTCCAGTTTGCTTTCTGGCCTGTGAGGCTCACACCCCATGGTTCTCTTTGACTCTTTTCTCAGACTTCGTGCACTGCAGCTATTCTTGTGTAGAGCCAGGGTTGGGCCAAGAACTCATAAGTCCACGGGTCACTGGCTACCAGCACCCTCTCCACTTGTCTTTTCCTGTCACATGTCTCCCACCCCTCCCTGCAGTTACTAGGTTAGTGTGCTCCTTGCAATAAAGAGTTATAAGGACATTGTAGGGATTCCCCTGATCAAGTCTCAGATTAGAGGATGGCCTAATATACAGGTAAAGCCACAGCCAGGCTCTGCTGAGGTTGAAACAAGATGCACACATTATAGAACGTTATCTGTTTAATATCTGTCAATTACAGGATGGACACAGGAAACTATTTAGAACACGGCTACGTATCCATCATCCTCCACATATATTCACCTGTCTACCCACTGGCTTGTCTAATCTTGCTTCTGAAAAGATTGGAGCAGCAGGCCTTAAGGAAATGGCAGGGCAGATCTGTTATCAATTGAATCATCTTACTACAAGATGATCCAACAAGATAGTAAAACACAAAAATATTAATCCGACGGTAATATTTGTTTCATAAAACTTTGTACTACACAAATAATACATTGTTCAATATTGACATTTTCCCATATGACCTTCTTTTTAAAAATATTAAGGTAATCTTTATCATTTCTTTTTAATCTCGCTCTCCCTTTGTCTCTTAATGTCAAAAGGAAATGGTAGAGATTACCCTCATATTCAAATATATATATAAATTTACATATATAATGTACATAATATTTAATATACATAAAACATTCAAGAGAGAGAGGACTATAAGTCTTTCTTCAAATGTTTGGAAATGATCATACAAGCCAGAAAACTTGAGCAGATTCTATTTTCATATTGACCAAGTGTGAAATAAAATCATAAGGATTTTTTTCCTACTCAGAGGGCAGCTTGAGAGCAAAAAAGAATTGTCTTTCCGTAAATTACCCATGATAAGTGAAGGCGAGGAAGAAAATAAGCCTTGTTCACAAATGCAGGTGTCAAGCAGCCGACATTAACCAGGAGCACCGTGACCAGCGTCAACAAAGGCTATTGGAACGGTCCTTGGGTTGTGACAAAGGAGCCAGACAATCCTTCCCCAGGTGCAGGGAGCAAACCGGAGCCCTTACCTTGCAGGGCCTGCAGGCTGTGCGTCTGCACGATAATGCAGAGCTGCAGCACCAGCTGGGGGGCGCTCTCCAAGAAGGTGGCCAGGAGGTGCAGCATGCTCACGTCCGCGTACTCATACACCATCTTCCAGTAGAACCTCCACCGGTCGTTCTCCCCGCTCTGCCGACTCCGAATACCTAGGTATATCGTGTGGAAATACCTAGAAAGGAAACATGGAGGATAAGAGACCAGAGTGACGACTGATCCTGTCTGCTCTTCCACAAACCACAGTATCTGTGCAAGCACACACAGGAAACAGCTGCCTTAGTGGCTTATCAATTAAAAGTGAAAGGGAAAATGAAAGTCACTCAGTTGTGTCCGGCTCTTTGCGACCCCATGAGTGTACAGCCCATGAAATTCTCCAGGCCAGAATACTGGATGGGGTAGCCTTTCTCTGCTTATCACTTAAGGCCCCAAGTTAACCCTTATTCTTAAAGGTTCGCTTTGAGGAGTCATTGCAATTTTCATCCTCATTGAAGGCATCCTGTGAGTGCTAAGTCGTTTTAATCATGTCTATCTCTTTGCGACCTCATAGACCATATCCCGCCAGGCTTCTCTGTCCATGGGATTCTCCAGGCAAGAATACTGGAGTGGGTTGCTGTTTCCTCCTCCAGAGGATCTTCCCAACCCAGGGATCAAACCTATGTCTCCTGTGGCAGATTCTTTACCACTAGTGCCACCTGGGGAGCCTGAAAGCATCCCACTGCCCTGCAGTTTTGAAGAAGGAGATGAAACAGGTATAGAAAGGATGTGTTACTTTGAACATCTACAAATACCCTTTCTGGTCAGTGCCTCTGTGTGCTTTACAATCAAGAGACATGCCTCCAAGGACAGAATGTATGTCAAGTTCCAGAGTGTATATGCTTGTAAGTTCTCCTGATACCTTTTTCTTTAAAGTAAAGATTATTTATTATCTTTTAAAGTAAAAATTATTTATTAATTTTTTTAGTTTTGGCCGAGCTGTGCAGCTTGCAGGATCTCAGTTATCCAACCAGGGATCAAACTTGCATCTCCTACAGTGGAAGCATGGGGTCTTCTCAATCACTGGACCACCACAGGAGCCCTTTCTGGTAACCTTTTAAAAAAATATTTACTACTGAAAAGTTCAAACCAGTACAAAAGAAGAAAGAAAACCAGTGTATTGAATCCACAATAAAATTACCCCACTGCTTTAAAAATATCCTGAGTAGAATCATCAATGTGGTAATGGTAAGCATTACGTGTTAATTTTCCAATGTGTTTGGGAAAGTGAGCGAGTGAGAATAAGCTTGACAATCCTAAAAGCCAGCACCACTTCCTTTTGGGTGTGAGAGATGCTGTCTGTGAATAGTCATCAAATTTTATTCTGACAAACTTGTATTGTTCGTTGGTAGCATGAAAAAAGAGCTTACCCTAAACATATACTTTATATATATGTATTTATACACACATTGTATATACAGATGATCATGAATTTGCAAAGTATTTCAGAATTTAAAAATCCAGAACATGCAAAAAGTTCCCAAAATGCCCATAGGAACTACATATATAAAGACACAAAGATGAGGAAAATGCTCTGAGTTCTGATAAGCAATGCTTTGGCCTGAAATGTATTTTGCACATTCACATTATGTTTTCTTAGAGTTACCTTCTCTCTTTTCTCCACTATAGAAACTTACAATTGTGGTTTAAAACTGCTGAGAAGACCTTCCTTTATGACCCCTGCTCCTGACTTGTGCAGACCACCAGCATGGAAGCCACCTCACTGTATGAGCTTGACTGCTTCCATGTTGGTTTCTGTCCTAGACCCCTCAAGGCTGGGGCATGACCCCACGTCACTGACGCTGTACCAGTGAGCCCTGTTTCTGTTCATTCTAGGATGTACCAACGTATATTACATTGAATTGGGGAGAAGTCTCAAGCTCTATTTCTTTTTTTAAAAAAAATTATTTATTTGGCTGTGTTGGGATTTAGTTGAGGCCTGTAGGATCTTTAGTTGTGGCATGGGAATTCTTGGTTGAGACACGTGGGATCTAGTTCCCTGACCAGGGGTTGAACTCGGGCCCCCTGCATTTGGCAAATCTTAGCCACTGGGCCACCAGAGAGGTTCCTCAAATTCTATTCCTTAACAATTAGTTATTTGCATGAGATGGACCAAGAGCCTCCATCATATCACTTTTTGCTTCCAGTTGGAAGTGCAGAACAGTTGGTATGTAACGGACATTAGCATGCAATCTCAGGCGAGTTTTCCACTTTCTCTAAATCAGCAGTGATGGACATCAGGAGTCTTACACTCACAACTTAGTCATGAGGAAAATGTCAGCCTGGGCTTTTTCTCTAGTTTGTGCTCTGAAAAATGATGACAATAGAGAGGCTTTGTGATCACAACTGGTTCTTGTCCATCTCTCTATATGTAAGTGGTTTACCACATTTGATTACGTTATTTACTTTTTTCTTTCTTTATCTTAATTGGAGAATAATTACAATAGTGTGATGGTTTTATGCGATACATCAACATGAACTGGACATAGGTATACATAAGTCCCCTCCCTCCTGAATCCCCCTCCTACTTCCCTTTCCACCTTATCCCTCCTATCTCTCAGTTGTCACAGAGCACTAGCTTTGGGTGTCTTGCATCATACATCAAACTCGCACTATCTATTTTACATATGGTAATGTACATGTTTCAATGCTGTTTTCCACCCTTTCCCTCTCCCACTGAATTAAAAAGTCTGTTCTTTACACCTGTGTCTCCTTTGCTGCCCTGCACATAGGCTCATCGGTACCATCCTTCTGAATTTCATATATATGTGTTAATATTCTGTGGTGTTGGAGAAGACTCTTGAGAGTCCCTTGGACTGCAAGGAGATCCAACCAGTCCATTCTGAAGAAGATCAGCCCTGGGATTTCTTTGGAAGGAATAATGCTAAAGCTGAAATTCGAGTACTTTGGCCACCTCATGCGAAGAGTTGACTCACTGGAAAAGACTCTGATGCTGGGAGGGATTGAGGGCAGGAGAAGAAGGTGACAACAGAGGATGAGATGGCTGGATGGCATCACGGACTCGATGGATGCAAGTCTGAGTGAACTCTGGGAGTTGGTGATGGACAGGGAGGCCTGGCGTGCTGCAATTCATGGGGTCGCAGAGTCGGACACGACTAAGTGACTGAACTGAACTGAACTGAACTGATTCCTTATCAGCTACCAGAGGGAAGTTTGGAAGACAAGAGGCCCAGTGAATGTGAGCAGAAATGTAGACCATGCTCACAACTGTTCCCGCCTGTTCTTCACGCCAAGTGTAAGAAAAAATTGCCACGGGTGAGTGGGGGATGAAAACACACATTTGAATTTCAGTGTCACGTTCTTCCCCTCTGCCTCTGCCACGTCCTGTGTGGGCTGTGCCGACACCCACCTCGAGAGAGGATCTGCAATTCCACATTGCACTGCCATGGAACATATGGCCAGAGGTTTGATTTCAGAAAGACGTGGTTTCATAATAATTTACTCTCTTAGGGTAGGAAATTCTGTACCCATTAACACAGAGCCCCCACATGTATCTAAAGAGACCCCATGGACTCTCTACTGCCAGGTTATAACACCTGCTCTAGAGATGGAACACCAGCACAGGAAGCAGAGGAAGAGGGGCCAGGTTTGTCATTCACTTCTAACAAACGAGGACAGATGTGGGGTTGGGCAAAGAAGCTGAACTGGCATTCCTTCATATTTTTAAATCAAGCAAACTGCTTAGGGAATTGAGAAAAAAATACAAAAGAATAGGCTCGTGAGTCCTTATCCATAGAAATTTAGAATGACACAAAGAAGGACTTGTGTTCTGAGAAAAGTCACAGTGTTCCAGAAACAGGAGCAAAACTGTCAAGTTAACTCTTCTGTGCAGGTGTTTGGGCTTGTTTGTCTTTTAAATAGCTACCAGGCCAAGAGCTTGGAGTTACCTCCTGTGTTAAACACCTTGAGGCTTTACTTTGGCTCCAAAAAGGGAAGATGTTTTAAAACAGAAATATTCTGTAAGGAATTATAAACCCTTTGGGAAGAACTAATGATGCAATGGGCTTCTCTGGTGGCTCAGTGGTAGAGAATCTGCCTGCCAGCACAGGAGTTGTGGGCTCAATCCCTGGGTCAGGAAGATCCCCTGACCCACTCCAGCGTTCTTGCCTGGGAAATCCTGTGAACAGAGGAGCATGGTGGGCTACAGTTCATGGGGTCGCACACTGAGCGACTTAAACAGCAACGGTGATGCAGTAGACATGAGGCTTCACGGCTGGAACTGAATCCCAGGAAACTGGAGACAGACGTGTAGATCACTTGGAATAATAATTGGGGCAGAAGAAACTTGAGAGGTGCTGAACTGCACCCGTGGTCAGAGACAAATGCAGTGGTGACATTAGCCTACATCGTCTGCTCTTCCACGAGGTAGCCTCATGGCTGCCTTGCACCTTCACTCAGCGGATCTGACAGTTGCTTCCACTGTGCTCCAGCCACCCTACCAGTGAAGTCTGAGAACTTACGATCCTAGTCAGAGACATAGCAGCATCGCCTTGCTCCATGTGACTCCACATGTTAGCTTTTTTTAAAAAACAAAAAACTAATTTATTTATTTGGCTGCACTCGGTCTTGGTTGTAGCACAAGGAATCTTTAGTTGTGGCATGCGAACACTCAGTTGCAGCATATGTGATTTAGTTCCCTTATCAAGAATTGAACCCTGGTCCCCTGCATTGGGAGTGCAGAGTTGAAGTCACTGGACCACCAGGGAAATCCCCATAGGTTAGCTTTTGGATGGTTCTTGGCAGCAGTCTACTGAGTAGACAGAGTTGAGAAGTTCGTGATTGTACGCTACTATCCTAGTGGAATCTAGATCCTTCATATTACTTTACAAACATATGTCTGCACTGGGGGAGAGGAGGAGGGCTGACAGCCTGTTCCTGGAAAATGCCCCTTTACCTACTTGAAGACACAGACTGAGCAGTCTTGTCCTCTTGGTATACGGGCTGTCATAACTTAACTGGGAAGGATTTTCTCCCCTCTGAGTCTCAGAGCCACTTAGCTTCTGAGCCAGACTTCTTTATCTGAAGGTGGAGAGAACCATCCTCCTTCATGGCTGGGTGAGCGCTAGATGAGAAGCTGTGTCCTGTGCACATGCTGGGTTCATGATGTACGGGCATGTCGCTGCTCACCAAGGTTACCTGCATCCTGGGCTCATTTGCAATGCCATCTCTTTGATATTTGTCATTCAAGTGGCTTTATGTCTTTAGTCTTTCTCATTTACTTTAAGCATTTTACTCTGACAGGTGTTCCCATCACACTGAACTTGGCCTTTGCCTGATTGAGGGCATATGAGGAAGGTCAACACTCTGCTGGGAACCGAAGCAGCTTCCAGACCTCCTGAGTGTCAAAAGGACCCAATGTTGGGTCCAGGTGGGGACTGGAGGGGGCTCACTAAGGTTCTTCTTAGGATCTGCTTTGCTATGTTAATGAAAAGACAAATGTTGCCCAAGAGACTTAGATGACCAAGGAAATTCATGGTAATGAAAAGATATTTATACAGGGGGTATTTAAAGAAAGCCATATTTATGGTTAAAATTTTAGCATAATTACCAAGGAGCAACATTTAAGAAGAAAACAAATTTCCAGTCTTTGTTACTGACAATGAAGTACATGCAGTGAGCATGAGGGAGTAGTGGCTTAACCATACAGCTCTCATTCCTGCTAAGAGATGTTTCTGATAAAGCTCAGAAATGTCAGCGTGTCCATCTGTTCCTCTGAGGTGGACACATTTGGAAGACGTTTGCCATCTTTGTTATATGACTAATTTTTCTGATAGGGTCATTCTTACTAATTACTGTCTTAGGGAGCATGCTAGTGGAAGATAGAGTTTTCCTTACATCACGAAAGGACACCAGGAATTCACCAATTTTATCAACATAATCACAGTCCTACCAATACCTTAATTTTGTAATTTCTTCTGTTACTGATGATGTAAGCACACAAACACACCTAGAATTCCCTACCATGCCTTGTACACAGACACTCATGCATCACCCGCACCCCTCACACACTATCTAATCCAATGACAGACTTTCTGAAGATGTAAATAGCATTTAAATTCTCGGCTCCTTTTCATCAATATTTTCCAGGTGTAATGAGCAACCTGGACCAAAGTCACAGACCCTCACATTACCAACTTCAGACCCAAACAAAATATGGCAAAAGTGATAAGCTTGGGAGGAAAATTGCAAATGTCCAGTGTATCAAGCATTATACAGCTAGTAATGTTAAATTATATATATCAAGCATTATATAGCTAGTTTAACCCACTGTTTAATGTGATGGAGACAGTTTTTGTGAGGAAATGAGAAGTATAGAACATGTTTCATATGGTTCATATTTATAAGGAACACTTCAGTCCTTAAACAATATTTGATCAAATGTTAATTACTGATATAGCTGAATCAGAAATCATTACTAGCTATGAGGATCTATGCATATATTTTCTAATGCTGAATTTTCTTTCTCTAGCTTATAGCATATTAAACAGTTTAGCTGTTATCACTGTTATTTTTACTACCTGAAAAATGCAAAGTAAAATCTGTGCATAAGAGTTCTAAAGAAACAACATTAATAAAGAGTGATTCTAGCAACTTGTATTTTCTTCTGTTGTCTGGCTACACACAGAGCTTTACAGTACTCGATAAAGGACAGAAATGGTCTGGACCTAACAGAAACAGAAGATATTAAGAAGAGGTGGCAAGAATACACAGAAGAACTGTACAAAAAAGATCTTCACGACCCAGATAATCATGATGATGTGATCACTAATCTAGAGCCAGACATCTTAGAATGTGAAGTCAAGTGGGCCTTAGAAAGCATCACTATGAACAAAGCTAGTGGAGGTGATGGCATTCCAGTTGAGCTGTTTCAAATCCTGAAAGATGATGCTGTGAAAGTGCTGCACTCAATATACCAGCAAATTTGGAAAACTCAGCAGTGGCCAAGAAAAGCAATGCTAAAGAATGCTCAAACTACCACACAATTGCACTCATCTCACATGCTAGTAAAGTAATGCTCAAAATTCTCCAAGCCAGACTTCAGCAATACGTGAACCGTGAACTCCCTGATATTCAAGCTGGTTTTAGAAAAGGCAGAGGAACCAGAGATCAAATTGCCAACATCCGCTGGATCATGGAAAAAGCGAGAGAGTTCCAGAAAAACATCTATTTCTGCTTTATTGACTATGCCAAAGACTTTGACTGTGTGGATCACAATAAACTGTGGAAAATTCTGAAAGAGATAGGCATACCAGACCACCTGACCTGCCTCTTAAGAAATCTGTATGCAGGTCAGGAAGCAACAGTTAGAACTGGACATGGAACAACAGACTGGTTCCAAATAGGAAAAGGAGTACGTCAAGGCTGTATATTGTCACCCTGCTTATTTAACTTCTATGCAGAGTACATCATGAGAAATGCTGGGCTGGAAGAAGCACAAACTGGAATCAAGATTCCAGGAGAAATCAATAACCTCAGATATGCAGATGACACCACTTTATGGCAGAAAGTGAAGAGGAACTAAAAAGCCTCTTGATGAAAGTGAAAGAGGAGAGTGAAAAAGTTGCCTTAAAACTCAACATTCAGAAAACGAAGATCATGGCATCCAGTCCCATCACTTCATGGCAAATAGATGGGGAAACAGTGGAAACAGTGTCAGACTTTATTTTGGGGGCTCCAAAATCACTGTAGATGGTGATTGCAGCCATGAAATTAAAAGATGCTTATTCCTTGGAAGGAAAGTTATGACCAACCTAGATAGCATATTGAAAAGCAGAGACATTACTTTGCCAACAAAGGTCCATCTAGTCAAAGGTATGGTTTTTACAGTGGTCAAGTATGGATGTGAAAGTTGGACCGTGAAGAAAGCTGAGCGCAGAAGAATTGATGCTTTTGAACTGTGGTGTTGGAGGAGACTCTTGAGAGTCCTTTGGACTGCCAGGAGATCCAACCAGTCCATCCTAAAGGAAATCAATCCTGGGTGTTCATTGGAAGGACTGATGCTAAAGCTGAAACTCCAATACTTTGGCCACCTCATGCGAAGAGTTGACTCATTGGAAAAGACTCTGATGCTGGGAGGGATTGAGGGCAGGAGGAGAAGAGGACGACAGAGGATGAGATGGCTGGATGGCATCACCGACTCGATGGACATGAATTTGAATGAACTCCGGGAGATGGTGATGGACAGGGAGGCCTGGCGTGCTGCGATTGATGGGGTCACAAAGAGTTGGACACGACTGAGCAACTGAACTGAACTGAACTATGTATCTGCATTCACAGTATATACGTATCATAATACACCATCTATTTATCCATCTCTCCTGATTAGCCACTGATAAGGAGCAAAATTGCATGGCTTGTCATCTTAAAATTTCTGTATTGAATATGTTAAACAACAGCTACAACCACAAAGCCTTTTTTTAAACACCAGAACATCAAGTTTCTTCTGTCACCTTTATGCTAATAATAGTATTAAACAAATGACAATATTCTGTCCTACGTTTCTATGGTGGAAAGTTGCCTAGTGGAAATTCTTTTAAAAATAGATTCTGTTTCCCCTTAATCATCCCAAAGGGGGCAAATATGCATTAGGAGGGAAAGAATGCATTGGATGACCTCACATTTGACCCAAGCCCAAAGAGGCCAGCCTAAGCCACCCTTCCCCAAGGGGAGTGGGCTGAACTGTCACCTGCAGAGCTGCCCCCTCACATGGTCTGTGGCCACGCCTCTGGGGACCACAGTGCCCTGGGGACCACCTTTCACCAGGAGCCACTAAGAGCTCCAGCATACATGTGCACATTGTGTATCTCGAAGGCTCTTCATGGGAATTTGCAACAAGGAAAGAGATGGAGACTATCCTCCCAGAAGTCCTCCAGTGGGACAAGAACCTTGACACCTTTCCCTCATTCATCAGAGTTTTATTTCTCTCCCCTAGGCAGCACTGCCTCTCAGACTAACAAGTCTTTGGCTTTCTCTGCATGTATTTGACCCAAGAGCTGTATTTCCATCACCTCTCTCTCTAGCTCAGATAATTAGAATTAATTTGGGTTCTCAGAGGAGGCTAGGGCTCTAGTGCTATTAAGATACTAAGAGCTTCATATCATGGTACAGAGCATTTTTATACAGTATGAGCTTACACAATGTAAAATCACACCTGGTTGGCATCTTGTGTTTGGTAAAAAGTCCCTTTTATTGATTTTATTTTTAGTCTTCTCTGAAAATAAAATTTACCTATGAGGTATGGTTATTTTTGTTTCATTTAATTTTTATGCACACCTCTCATAAGGATACATATTACATGAATATGTCCTCATGTATTTCCTCAAACCTGGAGTAGAAAGTAAGAGAGCCTTGTTCTCTACCAAATAATTGTCTTTGAAATGGGCAGTGTGGCCAGAGCCCCTTGGGCTACCGGTAGGTTCAGGTGAAATATATGGGAAAGTTACTGAACTTGAAAGGAAGTTTCCTTATTCCTTTCGCCCTCATAGCAACTGGTACCAGCCCTCAGAGAACAAAAAGAGCATTTCTCCCCCAGTTACCCTCTTTAGAGTCCCAATATACTAATATTTCATAGTAAAATCAGTATTCTAGTATTTTAATGGTAAATATGTATTGACATGGAGAAGAGTGGCTTGGGGCAAATATAGCAGTGACTACTATCTGACATGATATTGACACGGTACAACTTAAATTCATGTCGTCAGAAGATTAAGAGACTACTAGCAAGAATTGTTGTTGCTGTTTACTTGCTATGTCATGTCCAACTCTTTGCAACCCTGTGGACTGTAGTCGGCCATGCTCCTCTGTCCATGGGATTCTCCAGGCAAGAATACTAGAATGGGTTGCCATTTCCTTCTCCAGGAATCTTGTCGACCCAGGAATCAAACCCTTGTCTCCTGCATTTCAGGAGAAGTCTTTACTGCTGAGCCACCAGAGAAGCCTTACAAACAGTAGGAGTACGTTAAAGAAATTATTAACTATGCTTAAAAAAAAAAAACAGATTCATACTGTGTTTGTTCTTATTACCCAGGAAATAACGATTGTGATAGAATCAGAACCTTTATCCTCAGCCCTGTTGAATTGACTGATTTTATGACAAATGAGGAAAGTTCTGTGTGTGCCTGAGTGTAATAATTTTTTATTCTTTTTAAAAGATGAGCTACTGCCTTGCAGCTTTGAAATCCCTTCACTGGAACAGACTTATGGCCATTTACAATTTTAAATGTTGGCTGAAAACTCCATAGGCCTGGGGCATCTGACCCATCCCATCCATTGGGGGACCAAGTAGGGAGGGAGGAGAGAAGGAGGAGTGGTCCAGGGACACAGTGTTATAGCCCCAGTGGGCTGGGGGCCTGCCTGCAGGGTCTCCAAGCTGATGCACACTGCAGGGCTAGATTTCACCAGCACAATTGGATTCTTAGAGTTGTTCTGGTCCAAACACAATCATTTTGCCTTTCCCTTAAGACACTTTATTACGATTCATATTATCATCGTATTATAATTTAATTATTTATTTATTCTCCATTCTAGGGGAAGAAGAGATTTCAAGTTTGTATCTTTCCAGAATCCTGGCAAAATTAGCTGACTGATGTGAAGCAGTGACAGACTTTATTTTCTTGGGCTCCAAAATCACTGCAGATGGTAGCTGCGGCCATGAAATTAAAAAACACTTGCCCCTTGGAAGAAAAGCTATGACAAACCTAGAGAACATATTAAAAAGCAGAGACATTACTTTGCCCACAAAGGTCCATCTAGCCAAAACTTTGGTTTTTCCAGTAGTCATGTATGGATGTGAGAGTTGGACGTAAAGAAAGCTGAGCACCAAAGAATTGATGCTTTTGGACTATGGTGTTGAGAAGACTTTTGAAAGTCCCGTGGACTGCAAGAAGATCAAACCAGTTAATCCTAAAGGAAATCAGTGCTGAATATTCATTGGAAGGACTGATGCTGAAGCTGAAACTCCAATATTTTGGCCACCTAATGCAAAGAACTGACTCATTGCATAAGACCCTAATTCTGGGGAAGATTGAAAGCAGTGGGATAAGGGGATGACAGGGGATGAGATGGTTGGATGGCATCACCGACTCAATGGACCTAAGTTTGAGCAAACTCTGGGAGTTGGTGATGGACAGGGAAGCCTGATGTGCTGCAGTCCATGGGGCTGCAAAGAGTCGGACACGACAGAATGACTGAACTGAGCTGATGGGAAAAGCCAACTCATGGAAAAGACCCTGGTACAGGGAAAGATTGAGGGCAGGAGGAGAAGAGGGCAACAGAGGATGAGATGGTTGGGTGGCATCATCAACTCAATGAACATGAGTCTGATCATACTCAGGGAGACAGTGAAGGACAGGGAAGCCTGGCATGCTACAGTCCATGGGGCTGCAAAGAGTTGGACATGACTTAATGACTGAACAACAGCAACAATAAAACAGTGCTGTAGAAAGATGGGGAACAGAAGGGCTGTAGGTCTGCATGCATTGGATCTGAAATACTTCATTCCTGTGTGTAGGAGAACCTCATGGTGAGCGGCATACCCTGCCTTTGTTGGGCAGCCTCACTCTTCATGGAGCCATCAGCTGTATCTTATACAGGCAGATGCTGAGAAGAGAACACTGAATGTTCTCACGTTCCAAGCCTACATTGGCTGGTTAAATCTAGAGTTTATCCCAGTTTCACCCTGAGCACCTGATTTCTGATAGCAGAGAGCTAGAAGTCTCCTCGGGCCAGAGTGCTGTAGTCTGTGACATGAGCTCAGCAGGAGAGCAGGGAGGTTTCCTGTGCTGACAGTGAGCACTTGTTCTGAGCCTGGAATGTTCCCTCCAAGAGGCTCATGGAGACAAGTGAGAGCAGGAAGAGAGCCTTCTCCATCATCATAGGGATGGTTATTTCCTTATCGTGTTTGCTCAGCCATCAGGGCTCTCAACTGTGTTTAATAACCCAGAGAAAATTGTCATACCACAATTGATTGCAAAAATTTAGTGAGTAGGACGTGAACAAACCGTGTGCTAAACATGACAGGGGCTGGTCCTCCATCTAGGGAACCAATAGCATGTAGAGTCCCATTTGGGCTTTCCAGGTGGCGCTAGTGGTAACGAACCCGCCCATCAACGCACAAGACATAAGAGACACTGGTCCGATCCCTGGGTCTGGAAGATCCCCTGGAGAAAGAAATGGCAATCCACTCCAGTATTCTTGCCTGGAGAATCCCACGGACAGAGAAGCTTGGAGAGCTATGGTCCATAGTTTTGGGAAAAGTCCCATTTGGGAAGACCCCAGTCGAAGCTTCCATGACCATCTACCAAGCTAGTAACTACAGAGATGGTGCCCTAGGAAGTGAAAGTGTTAGCCACTCAGTCATGTCTGACTCTTTGCGGCCCCATGGACTACCTCTATCCATGGAATTCTCTAGGCGAGTATACTGGAGTGGGTTGCCCTGCTCTCCTCCAAGGGGTCTTCCCAATCCAGGAACTGAACCTATATCTCTTATGTCTCCTACATTGGCAGGTGGGTTCTTTACCACTAGTGCC
This sequence comes from Aepyceros melampus, assembly GCA_006408695.1. NCBI lineage: Eukaryota > Metazoa > Chordata > Mammalia > Artiodactyla > Bovidae > Aepyceros > Aepyceros melampus. Next base: position 252,629 of record SJXQ01012574.1, read on the forward strand.
ACTTGAGTAACCCATTCTGGGTCTTAACATGGAGCATCTGCTTGTCAACAGCTGTATGAGACAGTTCGATTATTATTTAACTTTGTCACAAGCATGAAAGTGCTTGAAAATGTTGAACAGTGATTCCCTTGACCCTCCATGGCTGCCATGTGCCCTGGCTCCCAGCCTCTGTCTAACTTTATTCAAGCTGTCGCTATTTGTTGACCTGATACAGGGCTAACAGGATGCAGCCTTACTGGAGCTGCAGTCATTTCTCCTAATTTTTGCCCCAGGACCTCTCATTCTTGGGACCACCCTTGACCATGAGGATCAGAGGGGTCCCTGGATCAGAACTCCCCTCTTGCCTCCCCCAAGGGTGTCCAGCCCATCTCCCATTATGGAGATCAACTAGACAGTGCACCTCGGGCTGTGGTCCCTCCTTTCTTGTCTTCTCTTCCTTGGAACCATCTCCCCAGTAAACCACATGCCCCCTTGCTCTTGTCTCAGACTCTGCTTTCTGATGAATCCAGGCAGAGATGCTGCCTTTATATTAAGATACCATCAGGGAACATAGAGCTTTATTTATCTCCTCAAGGATTGTGCAGGAGGAGGAACTAGGTAGGTGAAAGTTGTCCAAATTCAAGATGCAAATTCAAAAACAAAATTTGGGAGAGCAATTAGCATTTTTAAAAACAGATTTTTTTTTTTTACATTTTTAAGAGCAGTTCTCTCTAAGGTTCACACGACTTTCTATTTTCATGGTGCCTATCAAAGTTCTTACATTTTTAACTTATTGCTCAATTAAGTTTGTCATACAGGGTATGCCAAACCAGTCTGTTTCTGTAATCAGTTTTGTTTCCAGCCGGCTCAGGCAAGAGATAAAACAGAAGACATGCTGTTCATAACGAAAGGAAGACACTTCTGTTGAATATGGCAGCAAGGTAACCCAGTGTCACATGGTTGACTTTCTTATAACACAGTGAGGGAAATGTCCTGCCTTTCCTGTCAGGAATAAGAATGCTGCTTATCCTGTTCTCAGACGGATCATAACATTTGGAGATGAGAAAAGCTAGCAGAAGTCCTGTTTTAGAAAAATTCCCTCCCAGGTATTTTAATGTTGTTTTCAGACCATGTGAACTTTCAGAGTCTCCCTCTTCATGTCCACCTAGTTATTTAAAAACCTATTATTTTAACATCAGCCCTCTCACCACATACAAATGGTCTCTCCCACCCCTTTCCTAACTCCCTCTCTTGCTTTCTCTAGTTTCCATCTTTTCTCCATGTCATCATTTTATAGGAAGTGCTCTTCCTAGATGTTTTGAACAGAGTGAGAAAATATGGTCTGATTATTCCTAAGCAACCTTCATTACACCTTTAAGGACTGCAATCACTGGTCAAGATATAGCCTTGATTCATAAAGTATCATAAAGGAATATTAAATTACATGTAAGCTCACTTCAGGTGAAAGAGGAGCATGAATAAAATACAAAACCTAGTGAAACAAAAAATGTGATTTGATTAACAGAACATTTTAACTCAAGAGTCCAGTTTGGGTTTCAGAAATCTCCATGTGGACATTTCTAGGAACTATCATTTGTTTTCTATTGAAAGATACACCCTTGTGGGAAAAGACATTAAGACTCTTTTAACACTGTATTGCCCCCCTCCCCCTCATCTGCTATTTCCACTGCCTACTGGTGGCAACTGATTCCACTTTTGGGGAAGAGCCAGGTAAGATATAACTTCATCTTCAGCTTCACATGGAAATATTTTAGACCTGAATATAAAGCCCCTGGTGGCTCAGATGGTAACGAATCTGTCTGCAATGTGGGAGATCCAGGTTCTATCCCTGGGTCAGGAAGATTCCTTGGAGAAGGAAACAGCAACCCATTTTTATTTTTTGCCTGGAGAATTCCATGGACAGAGGAGCCTGTTGGGCTATAGTCCATGGGGTTGCAAAGAATCAGACATGACTGACTGACTAACACTTACACTTATTTATAAAGCATAATGGTTAAAGTATGTATTCATGAAATATCAACATTTCTACCAAAACAGACTTGCAAATTTAGGATTGTTTGCTTTATAGAGTTCGGCTAGAAATAGATATGCTCACGAGTTTACTTTTTTAATAATAGAATGAATGTTCATTGTGTACATGTCGCTATGCTAGTCCCTGAAAAATCCAAAAATGTCTTATAAATAGTTCTTGACTTCATGGTGTGTATAATCTAGTAACAGAGAACTGTAATGTCACCTCTTAAAATTATAAGTCAAATATTTATATAGACTCTGAAATATCTTTCTCCCTCACCCTCAGGTCCCTATTTCTTTATTCACATAGGCAACCATGAAAACATATTTAATATGCATCCCTTTAATTGGCATTTGTTCTTACAAAAACTTTTCACTTAGAAATAATTTTAGACTCATATAGAAGTTGAAAAAAATAGTACATAGTTCCCAAGGGAACTTCCCCCAGATTCCCCCAATGATAACATCTTACATAATAGTATTACAATTGTCAGTCAAAATAATGACATTGACCTTGGAGCAATATTGTTAACCAAGCTATACACCTTATTTTGAATGTCACCAGTTTTAGCAAACACATTATTTTTGTTTTTTCGGTGTATAGATTTATTACATTTTATCACACATGTAGATTCATTAAACTGTCACCATAATCAAGCTAAAGTTATGCTAAATAAACTCCTTGTGGTTTCCATTTATAGTTAAACTCAACCCTCACCCTAACTCTGGCCACTATAGGTCTGTTCTCCATCACTGTACTTTTGACATATCAAAAATGTTATACAAATAGATTCATACAGTGTTTAATATTTTGAGATTAGGTTTTCTTCACTCAACTTGAGATTCATCTAAGTTGTTGCTGGTATAAATCATTTCTCTTTATTGCTGAGTACTATTCCATTGTATGGATATACCATAGTTTGGGCCAGTTTCTGTCTTGTAGCAGTTATCATGTTGACCTCACACAGCTTTATTATCATTTTACCCTTTGAAGGACATTTGGGTTGTCTCTATGTTTTGGTGATTATAAATATAACTGTTTTGAATATTTAAACACGCAATTTTGTGTGAATGTATGCTTCCTTTCCTAGAATAAATAGCTACAAGTGTGATTGCTGAGTTGCATGGTGAATGTATCTGTGACATTCTAAGAGACTGATATTTGTTCCTATCTTTGTTCTACTAGCATGCATTTGTTTCTTAAATGGCATTGTATTAAAAATATTTTACTTTTTTTTCATCCAGTGCCATGTTTTTCAGATCTAAGTGTGCATGTGCATGTGCTCAGTCGTTCAGTCGTGTCCAAACACTTTGTAACTCCATGGACTGTAGCCCACCAGGCTCCCTGTCAATGGAGCTTTCCAGGCAAGAATACTGGTGTAGGTTGCCAAGCCCTTCTCAAGGGGATCTTCCCAACCTAGGAATCAAACTCACATCTCTTGCATCTCCTCCACTGGCAGGCAGATTCTTTATCACTGCACCACCTGGGAAGCCCCATTTTAAGATCCATAGGTATTGTTCTATGTACATCTAATTCACATATAGTCCCTTAATTGCTGCATAGTATTGCAAGGAACTCTTTATTTCAAAGAACCCTACGATTAGTCATTTTGTAAAGCAAGTAATTCTTTGGAAGTGTGTCTATCCCACAACGAGTTTGTTTAATAGATTTAGGTTTCTATCTTTTAGGTTTCCTAACATAATGTGTAGCTTTGGTGCTTTCGGATTTGCTTCCTGTTCTTACACATCATTAGGTACTAACAGCAGCTGTCTATGTTCAGAAGAGGCCTGGGTACCCACAGCTCAAGGATGTAGGGGTAAAGAGTTCAGGAAGTTTAGGATCTTGGTAGAAAGCTTCAAGGGAGTACACCTTCATCACTGCTGGATTCAGTCACTTTGGACAGAAAAAGCAACCCTTCAAATGCATTACATTGAGAAGATTTAAATAGCTTTCAATGCACTGTGGACTCTAATATTTATTTTTATAGAACGGTACAACTTTCCCAAGTTTCTACCCTGAGAGAATTCAGTACTAATGAAAATGATAATTGAGTGCTTATCATGTGCCAGATACCCTATGGGCGTTTTCTTATTTAATCCTCGTTTCTTCCTCAGAGGTAAAGACAATGATTTTCCTCATTTTTCAGGTGAGGAAACTGTATCTTAGTGAGATTGGTAACTGGAGAGAAGTCATATAACTATGAAGTGGCACGGCTCTACTTTAGCATAGTCTCGACATTGCCTAGCTACACAGCCTCATTTATTTTTGTGACAGGTCCTAGGAAAAAAGACATTATATGCCAATTAAAAAGCCACCAATAATGTCTGCTCTGGGTCAAAGATAATAATGATGGTGATGATGATAATTATATATGATTCATAACCATACTCAATTCATAAAGCCCTGTTACATATATTCTTTCACTCCATCCTGAAATGAACTCTGGGAATTAGTTATTTTTCCCATTTTCCAGATTGAGCCTGAGGCTTGGTGGGGTTAAAAGAAAACCAGGAAGTGTCAGAGCTCACATTTAAACCGAACTTCTGTACTCTATGGCTAGTATCTGTCATTATATCATGTTGACTCATGGAATGTCTTTTGATAGTTGAAAATGGGTCAGACATGTCAATACAAAGCCACAGTCTGAATGATAAAATAAGATGATTTATTTTTATGAGTGGTGATTTATTTATTTTTAAATAAAATGATTTATTTTTATAAGATGACTTTATTTTTATGAGATGATTTATTTTTGTCATTTTATAGTCACCTTTTACGGGGAACATTGGGAACCTTTAATGCATCTCAGAGAAAGAGCTAGGAAGGGTGTAAAAAGTCTAAAAGGCAGACTAGGAAATTAAATCTTTAGAATCCCTAATTATTAAGTTAAGATATGTTAAGTGCAATCATATTTTCTTCCGTTTAATGTACTATTTCATTGCTTAAATTTGGTCCATGAAAAATATGTGGACTCTATGGGCCCAATTTTTGTGTGGTTTCTCCAGGGACTCAGACAGTAGAGAAACAGCCTGCAATGCAGAAGATGCAAGTTTGATCCCTGGATTGAGAAGATCTCTTGGAGAAGGGAATGGCCATCCACTCCAGTATTCTTGCCTGGAAAATGCCATGGGAGAAAAGCCTGGCGGTGGACAGTCCAGGGAGTCGCGAAGAGTTGGACACTACTTAGCGACTAAACAATAGCAACAGTTATCACACAATACCAGCATTTTGATTGCAAAGCCGTATCCCATTTTCTGAGACTAGAATTATGATGGGAATTTGGCGATTGGCATCTTATTTGTCCTGGCTGAAAGGTCAGGCAGACTACTTTTCTCTGTGTAAAATGTCATAAAAGTCAAGGTTATTGTAGAGAACATTTGTTTTTACTATGATATTTTGCTGAGTTCTGTGCCAAATATTGTTCTTAATGACTAAAGAACATTAATAAAGTTTGAGGCAATCATTAAAAAAATATGGTGCTATGCTTCTATTGACTAAAGGACACAAGTACTATTTGACCACAAGGTCTCATTCAAGAATGACTTTGGCCAAGTATACCCTGGAAGCAATTTAAACCTATAAAGATTGTAATTATCGTGTGGTTGAGGGGCTTGCTTTAACTCTGGTCTGACTTCTGTGTCATCTCCAGCAATGAATTAATAATATTGTTAGTTAGAAATTAAAGAGAACACTGTCTTAAACATAGTGCTTGAGCAGTTTGTATACTTTATTTGCTTATTTGTGGCTGCACGGAGTCTTTGTTGCTGAGCAGGCTTTTGCTCCAGTTGAGGCAAGCAGGAGCTACTCTCTAGTAGTGATGGGAGGGCTTCCCATCGTGGTGGCTTCTCTTTCTGCAGAACATGCTCTAGGGCACCTAGCCTTCAGCAGTTGCAGCGCATGGGCTCAGTCATTGTATCTCGAGGGCCCTAGAGTGCAGGCTCAGTAGTTGTGGTTCGTGGGCTTTAGTTGCTCCACTGCATGTGGGATCTTCCTGCACCAGGGATCGAACCTGTGTCCCCTGAATTGGCAGGTGGATCTTAACCACTGGACCACCAGGAAAGTTCTCAGTTTGTATAGTTTAACAGCACTGATTTTCCCTCATCATCTTGATCTGGTGAGAATATAATGTGATCTTCTAAGCAAGAAATGGATTCAAACATACACTGAAAATACTTACTTTTTATAAATGGGGAGAAATCTAGCACCTTCAATAAAAGGGCCCCGACCCAAAGGTGAAATTGACCAAACTGTGATATATATCAGGGCTCTTGTTGTTGCCCTGCACCCCTACATAGGTGCCAGTTGACCTCATTCTGTGGTTTCTGCACAAGGCAGTCAAACCCTTTCATCCAGAAATGATCTGATGTGCTTCCTACATACCTTGCATGCATGTGTGCTAAATCACTCGGTTGACCCCATGGACTATAGCTTGCCAGACTCCTCTGTCTATGGGATTTCCCAGACAAGAATACTGGAGTGGGTGGGTAGCCATTTCCTTCTCCAGAGGATCTTCCCCACCCAGGGATCAAACCCACATCTCCTGAACTGGCAGGCGGAGCCACCAGGGAAGCCCAACATAATTAATATACTTGAATTTAAAATCCAAATCAAGCTCTTCTACTTCTGTGAAAAGAAGCCCACCCACTGTGAGTTTTCGCAGCACTTGTGCAAAAAAGCAGAGCAATCCTCTTTCCTCTCTCTTTTCCCAAAACAACTGGCCTTCACTGATCAGAGCTGTGTATTGGTTGGGGAACCCTTGGCTGTTTTTTGATGTTAAGTGAATGACCTAATTTATACTGAACTCCAGTCCCTTTCCTTATCCTGGATAGTTAGCTGAGGGCTAGGTAAGAACATCCACTCTTGCAAATTACCAGGGCAACTTCTGAGTCCAAAGGTGAAGCGCTGAGGTTATACAAAAGTCAAGTAACTGATTTTGCTTTTATTTTCCACACTAAAAACAGTCATTGTTTGAGCCAGCCAGTTAGCGCTGTTGCTTTGCATCATTAAGGCACTGTTTTTCAAAGCCTGTTTGTCAGATCAATATAGAATAACTTGGATTGCTTAGCCTGATATAACCCATGGCAGTGCACTGGCTGCTGGCTTCTGAAGCCCTCTTGTTCTGCAAAGACTGCACAAGATTAGATGCAAAAATGAGAGCGGGCAGAGGGAGAAGCAATTTCACTTTACAGCAAGGAATTGGAGGCAGGGGGTGGATCATAGTAAGTGCTGTTAAGGCTCATCTTTATTTTATTCTTCAACCATTGCTGCCTCCTTTGTGATCACACTTCTTTGCTGAGAGGTATCAATTACGGGTCGTGCAATCAAATAGACATGATTTTCATCTCTATCACTGCCTAACTGGGAAAACTCAGGAGACCACTGCATCTTTCCAAGTAACTTTTCATTATCTCTAAGATAAGAATTAATTACTGACTTTGTAGGATTGTAAAGAGTAAGAGATGAAAATAACTTTAGCCTAGTGTGAGTCCTTAATGCGTCACTGTATTATGTATTGTGTGTGTGTGTGTGTGTGTGTGTGTGTGTGTTCAGCCACTCAGTTGTGTCTGACTCTGCGACTCCCTGGACTGTAGCCTGCCAGGCTCCTCTGTCCATGGAATTTTCCAGGCAAGAATACTGGAGCAGGTTGCCATTTCCCTCTCCAGGGGATCTTCTAACCCAGGGATTGAACCCTTATCTTCTGTGCCTCCTGCGTTGCAGGCAGATTCTTTACCGCTGAGCTGCCTGGGAAGCCCACTGCATTATATCACGGGTATTTTATAGCAGTTTCCATGATTCCTGTGAGGTTCACAGATACGTGTGCTATGTAGTTTCCTCCAGTACACTGCAAGCTCCTCAAGAGGAGGGATCATGACTTACTCATCTCTCTAGGCCACCATCGTCATACTACCGCTTCTTGCCCATGAATGAATGTAAATCGGAAAATGATTATTTTCACATTTTTATTCTTACAACAGAACAATCCTTAGTAGCATCACAAATGACTTCAGCGTACTAACCTGCAAGCACCAAAAGGATGATATATTTGATGTGGGAAAAGAATTTAGGTGCTTATATTTCATAACATGTTAATAGTTAAGCAACAGTGCTTTTGCTTTTTTTGTGGTAAAACTACTTAAAATTCACCAAAGAATCACAGACTGAAAAATGTTCGTCTGAGTACCAGGTAAAAATGTATAGTCTAGGTTTTACTTTTCTTTTGAAATTTTCTTAGAAAAAAAAAAACACCAAACTTTTCTGAGAAAAAACAGGTAATGTAAAAATGCCTTTGATCTGACTTGATTACAAACTTTTCTCAGTGTTTTTCTCTTTTTTCTCTCCCTCAGAAACATAGAATGTCACAATGGCCTTAACAGTTTTTCATGGAAAAAAATTAGATGCAGAGAGAGCAAGCTGCCACAAAGATGAAAATGAACAAAAGTCAGATAATTTACAGTTTCTTAGGAGACATTGCTCTTCTGTTTTGACAATATGTACTGTGCTGGAACATTCTTATCCTATAATTTCAATCTTGAAACCAAATTTTATTATCCCTGGCTGTTCCTTCTTATTGTGGAGCTATTTTGCCCTGTTTGTTAATTTGTCACAACTGATAGTAGAGAAGGCTTCCCAGGTGGTGCTACTGGTAAAGAACCCACCTAGCAATGCAGGAGAGGTAAGAGAAGCGGGTTCAATCCCTAGGTCGAAACCTAGGTTCAATCCCTGGAGGAGGAAATGGTCACCCACTCCAGTATTCTTGCCTGGGAAAGTCCATGGATAGAGGTGCCTGGAGGGCTACAGTCCATGGGATTATAAAGAGTTGGACACAACTGAAGCGACATAGCATGAATGATGATAGAGAAGGTTATAACAACTCTTCCTGAAAAGAGGTCAGCACTGTCTTATATGGGGCACCAGTGCTGAGCTTAGGTGTCTGGTGGGAGAAGACATGTTCACTCCCAGGAAAACATCCTGTGAGTGTGTCTTGTCTCTCTGACCATTTCAAGTTGGTGACCGTCTTGTGTTCATCTTTGTGTCTCAAGAGTCCAGGACCATAATTGACACTTCGTAGGCTCTCAATAAATATTTCCATATGACAAGCATAAGCCTACATTTCTGAGATAGCTCATTTCACAAAAAATCAGAATTGCATGTGGTCTACAGCCTGGTTTGGAGCCAGGCCGTGGAGAGAGATCCTTCGGTTTCTGTTTGAGGATGGACACAGGAGCGATGCACTTCAGTCAACACTGGTTTATGCCATCAGCACTGAAGCAACTTAGCACTTCATTTTCAGGACATGGCTTCTGACCTTTTTTTTTTCTGAGCTCTGACTCCATCTAGATTGGAGCCATCACCTTTGAGCTCAGGTCCTGCTCTGGAGAGCTTCCTCCCACAGACCTCTTTGCAGCCAATCAACTCTGTACTGCGCTCAGTTACTTCAGTCATGTCTGACTCTTTGCGACCCTTCTCCAGGGGATCTTTCCAACCCAGGGATTGAATCCAGGTCTCCCTCATTGCAGGCAGATACTTTATCATCTGAGCCACCAGGGAAGCCCCAATCAACTCTGTACTGCTGATGTTTTCCCAACATTATACTTTTCCTGACCACCTGCTGCCCAGGTTGTCCACTGTGGTCTGTGTCACCCACAGCAGCGTAGAGATCTCTAGATACTGAGCCTTCCAGCACTGCCTGGGTCTGGCATAGACAAGACCACTGTCTGTTGTGATCACCGGCAGCTGAAAGCCCAGGACTGACTCTCAATGAACTCTGAGCTGAAAACTCCACAGCACCAGCTCCTGTCCATAAAGATATCAGAGTCAATATTAATAGTCTACATGGAAATGCTGTATATACAATGTTAATCCTGCTTTCTTGGATGTGGTATAAATTATGTTTTCTAAGAAATAATAAGGGGATATTTCATTTTACCAAAGCCTTGCTCAAAAAACTTAAAACTCAAGACCCAAAGACACACAATAAATCCAAGGTTAAAAAAATTATGACTAACTGTGGGGAGAGGGTTGGGTTTTTGAAATTTATTTATTCGTAATCAGTCTTTCAGATACATTTTAGATGTGAAACAGACTAATTCCAGGCTACCTTAGATGTAAGTAATTATTTTGGCCACTCATCTCCTGTGATAGCAGGCCAAGTTTGTTGTTGTTCAGTTGTTCAGTTGTGTCTGACTCTTTATGGCCCACCAGCCTCCTCTGTCCATGGGATTTCCCAGACAAGAATACTAAGTGGGTTGCCATGCCCTCCTCCAGGGGATCTTCCCGATCCAGGGATCAAACCTGCATTTCCTGCATTGACAGGCGGATTCTTTACCACTGAGCTACCAGGGAAGTCCTAGCATGCTAAGTAATTCGGATAAATATTTGAAATGAGTGTCTATCAAATCCTTCAGAAGTGAAGAAGCTAAAGATGATCTCAATTTTGAATTTCTCCTGTTTGCAAATTTCCAGAACAGATGTCTCCATATATTCTGACATAAATGAGATTTTTGTTATTTTAGAGGGTCATGGAGGAGGTAGGTGGTGGGGATGCTGTGGATGGGGGGAGAGGAATAGTGGGAGAAAAAAATAAAAATTGTTAATACACAATAAATTGAGTTGTGTTTATTCTCAAGTATTGCACCTTTCTGTCCTCAGTAATATAGGAACAGTAGCTCTTTTAAGCTACACAAATCTGCACAACAAGGCCATAGATATTTTTCTAAGGACAACCTTAGAAAGTTCCTACGGGCAACCTCCTTACTCTGTCCGCGAGGAAACAAGTCCAATGCCATAAGTGAGAGCAAAGGTGCCAGAATCAGAGTTTGGGTCTCTTCCTGCAGCTTCCCTGCCCACCGGGTCATTTAGATCTTTCCACACTTGTGTGTTGAAAATCTCTCTTCTGGAATCACATCAAGGTTTGTTGGCTAAACACTGCAGTTCTGGTAAATCATGTTTACTGTCTAGTCTCTATGTGGGACAGTCTCTGTGAGTGAAATTTCAGGAACAATTTATCTTATGGGAGAATGGCCCAGAAAAGAAAGGACACAGAAAGGTAAAATGATATGACCAAGTTTAGAAGGCAAGAGATGCTTACAGTTGAAAACTTTGCAATGTAATAAGCCAGTGTTCTGTTTTATTATAATTGAAGTATAATTGCTTCATAAAGTTGTGTTAATTTCTGCTGTACAATGACATGAATCAGCTGTATGTAAGCTAGAGTTTTGCATGCTTATGTACTCAGTCACTTCAGTCATGCCCGACTCTTTGTACCCCATGGACTCTAGCCCTCCAGGCTCCTCTGTCCTTGGGATTCCCCAGGCAAGAATGCTGGAGTGGGTTGCCATGCCCTCTTCCAGGGGATCTTCCAGACCCAGAGATCAAACCTGCACCACAGAGCTACTGGGGAAGCCCCAAGCTGGTGCTGTAAGCAAACTCAGTTTTGGAGAATACTGGTGAGTTAAGAACAGAGCACTATCCACCACTGACTCAGATCTTCCTAAAACAATCATTTCATCTGAGACGCTGGCTATGGATTTAATTGACCAGGTACCTCTCTTGCATCAGGAAGAGAAAGATAAGTCCTTAACAATTACAAGCAAATTTAATCAATCTTCGGCTATTTTTAACAAAGGTTATAGAGTCGTCTCCAACTCTCCCCTATCCTCTCTGGCAGCCTTATTTTTAAGCCATAGAAAGTAAATGTTTATTAAAAGCCTCTCAGCCAGCAATTCCTTTCAATTAGCAGTCCCCTTAAGATCTGATATCCTTCTGTTATTCCCAGAAGAACCATTTTAGTTGCAATCTGCACTTAATATTGAATTTGCACCAGAGAAATTTATTAGCTACAAAGAGTATAAGAATTCCTTGTGCTTCCATCCTTTTAGCTCAGTCCAAACCACTGTGCCTCTAAGTCACCTCGAACACGCTAGAGGCTTGGGGTGAGGCATGGGTGGTGGGGAGCAGGACCAAAGGAAAGAACAGAGGAGGAGGACCTGGGCATGGAGACAGGTAAGTGCAGCTGAGGGCAGATGCGTGGCTGGGCCCAGGTGGTGCAGGATCAGGGCAGGGGACAGAGAAAAGGGGGTTGGGGGGAATTCAAGTGGGTTAGCTTGCAACAGGGCAGCTGAGCCTTGTAAATCATCTTTCCAAACCAAAGGCAATGTGATTGTTTTTCAACACCATCTCTAAATGATAAATCTCCTTAGCGTTGTTTCTGTTTTAAATAGATTTGTGCTATAATCAACTTTGAGCAAGGAGTTTATCTAGGCAACTCATGACTTTAAGCTCAAACTGTGTCATGTTGCAGACACATATCAGAAACTGTGGGCCAAGGACTGTGGAATGGACCTGAAGTGGCCAGAGCTTGTGTGTGAATGTCCGCTTCTTCATAACCTGGGATTCGGTGCTGTTGATCACAAAAGTCAGAACAGGAAAGGTTCAGTGTTTGGGTGAGGAACTTCTTTCCATATGTTCTCAAAAGAAGAGAAAATGCATGAGAATGTACTTTAGACTTTGCAAAAGTTTAGTCTGAGGTAGCATTGCTCTTTTGGAAGGAGTCTGCATAAAACGGTTACTCTGAAATTGGGCAGATCCTTGTGGTTTAAAGCCTCCATCAACTCAAATAATCACTTGGAACAACTTCTTTACTTTCGAGCTGTTCGTTTTAGTTTCATGCAGCCATGAGCCAAGGTTTAACATTCCAGGATGGCAGGGACTTCATGAGGCTCGTCAACGAGTTTCTTGCTTTTAATTCAATTCACAGTAAACCATGAGGGTCCACCCACTTTTTAGGACTTTCAGAGATGCTCTAGCGTACCTGGGCTGAGGTTTTTGGTGCTAGTTATAAAGAACCCGTCTACCGGTGCAGGAGACATGAGAGAGGTAGATTCTATCCTTGGGTTAGGAAGATCCCCTGCAGAAGGGAATAGCAAACCAATCCAACATTCTTGCCTGGAGAGTCTCACAGACAGAGGAGACTGGTAAGCTACAGTCCCTAGGGTCACAAAGTCGGACACGACGGAAGCGACTTAACAGGTATGCATGATGAGATTTTTTACTCGGGGGGAGCATTGAAAATATTGAAAACATGCAAAAAGCTCCAGTATTTCTTTACATTACTAAAATCATGGGTAACCACTTTCTTCCCAGCACATTGGTTAAGCACATCATGGGGATTTTCTGGACTGAAGAGGCATAATGAGGTGGTTTTGTAGCATCAACAGTTCTTCCTGCTTGAATGGGTTCTATGACCTTCAGGAAATGACTCAGCCCAAGGCCATGGTCACCAGCAGCGGACTGCCCAGAGGTGTCCCCAGAGAGCAGGTAAATTGTCCTTGGAAAAAGTCTGTTTATTTGGAAATATTGCTCAGAAAATGTTCCTCACCTGCACTGACCAAGGTTGGACAGGATTTTTCAAAAATCCCATTGGTGCCATTACTCCCAGCATTTAGCACCTGGCTCACTCATCTCTGTGTCCTTGGAGCCCAGCACAGAGTTGGGTACATGGCAGCTGATCCATAGATGAATACTAAGCTAATTGCTGATAAAATTCGTTCCTGTCACTTAAAATAGGTCTCCCCATCCCATTCCATTCAGGTATCAAGTGGACACATTGCTCTAACCTGGAATTGCTTTTTCAGCAGAACACTCAAGAAATGAAATTTTTGTCTTAAAGTTTGTTGGTAATGAAAACGATGCTGTAAAATCATCTAGTTCAGGAATGGCATTTGCTGGCCTTTCTGCCTTCCCCCTCTTCTCCCATCCCTGCAGTCAACCTAATTTGTCCACGTGGGTCTGCACTGCAGAAGAACTCACCTTCCCTCCTTGACCTGTTAATAGTTAGCTTATCCTCCCCCTTTTATGGAAGCAAAACTGAGGTTCAGAATATGAAATATCTCTCCCAATGGTTGGGTAAGGGTAGAGAGGATTAGCTGCCAGACTTCAGAGGGCTGTTAATCACGGTCTCTCTCTCTCTTTCTCCATCTGTCAAATTTTTTTTCTTGTTGCTGTTTTTTGTGGGAAGAGTAGGAACACAGGAAAAGTCAAACTTTGCAAAAATACACGTTTTCTTGTTTATTTTCTTCTATTATCACGAGCAATATGAGGGCAAATTAACTTAACGATTATGAAAAAAAATGGAAGCTTGAACTTATTTTATTTTTAACTGTACCTTAATTTCACTTCATAAATACCATTGTGGCTGCGTACTTGTTGTCATATAAAAATATCTTTCTTTGACATACTGACATGGAGACATTTGACTATATATGATTTTTTTTACCATGCTCATAGTATCTAAAGAATAATAATATTTTGTTCTAGTAACAGTACTTTAATGCAGAATGTTGTTGTTTAGTCACTAAGCCATGTCCAAATCTTTTCCAACCCCATGGACTGTAGCTTTCCAGGCTCCTCCATCCATGGGATCTTCCAGGCAAGGATACTGGAGTGGGTTGCCATTTCCTTCTCCAGGGGATCTTTCCAACCCAGGGATTGAGCCAGAGTCTCCTGCTTGGCAGGTGGATATATATTTAATGCTGCTAAGTCGCTTCAGTCGTGTCCGACTCTGTGTGACCCCAGAGATAGCAGTCCACCAGGCTCCCCTGTCCCTGGGATTCTCCAGGCAAGAACACTGGAGTGGGTTGCCATTTCCTTCTCCAATGCATGAAAGTGAAAAGTGAAAGTGAAGTTGACCCCATGGACTGCAGCCTACCAGGCTCCTTCGTCCATGGGATTTTCCAGGCAAGAGTATTGGAGTGGGTTGCCATTGCCTTCTTCATATTTAATGCTAAAAATATATTTATATAGTTATATTTTATTTTTATATGAAATATATTTATATATTTATATTCTATGGTCCAAAATTCTACTCCTTAAAGGAAATCACTTTCACTTCAAGATCTTGTCAGAAACACTAAGCAATCCTCCTGGAATCTTTTTGTAATAAACATAGCAAAAGAAACTATGGCCATCAGCAGAGAAGTTTCCCAAGGAGGTGAATGTCAGAATAAACGGTGTTCACCTCCTGTTCTCCAAGTGCCCTGGAGATGTGGGATTGGGGCAGGAAGGCATCCCAGGATATCCTTAGCCCAAGAAGACCTATTACAACCACCAGGTTTCCTGGGGTCAGAACCTGCTTGCCTGGAGCTGAGATGTCATTGAATTACCCCCACAATAAAGGGAATAATATCCCTGACCTAAATTCAGGATGTCTGGTTGCCAGCTTTTGGCACAAGTTTGGCTCTGAAGTCGACTCAACATTTTAAAATCTTAATTGCTATCATAATTGGATTTGCCAAGTTCACCAGTCGGCCAAGGTCTTAAAAAGATTTTAACCAAAGGACGGAATTTCCATCTCTGTTGGCTGAATCCTCAAACTACTGCCTTTCTGCTGCTGCTCCTCCTCCTTCTGATTGAGGGACTGAGTCCATTTGGAGTTCACTTAGAAAGCAGAGGGGTTTCCCTGGTGGCTCAGATGGTAAAGTATCTGCCCACAATGTGAAAGACCCTGGATCAGGAAGATCCCCTGGAGAAAGAAACAGCAAACCACTCCAGTATTTTCACCTGGGAGTCTGATGGACAGAGGAGCCTGGCAGAACATAGGGTCACAAAGAGTCAGACATGACTGAGTGACTAACATAAAACATAAGTTAGTGTCGTTATTGGTGGCTGCCACTGGAAGGATAGAAAGCTATAGACATTCAGGGTTTCCATAACTAGGCCAGAATTGCTCATAACTCAGGAGAAAAACTGAGCAAAACTCCTACTCTCTATGCTAATTAGTCATTCTGTACTGATCAGTTTCCTAGAGGAGTGCCATTCTCAATCAGGAGTCCCAGCGCTCAGCAGATCTAAATGGCGATCCTTCCCTACTCAAAGTGTGGGAGGCAGCAGGTGGCCCCACAGCCCTGAGTTACTCTTTTCTTCCTTCCTATCTTAAAAAAACTTCTTTTAATTGGAGTACAGTTGGTTTACAGTGTAGTTCAGGTGTACAGCAAAGGGAACAGTTATGTATGTATGTGTGTGTGTGTGTGTGTGTGTGTGTGTATACACACTCTTATATTCTTTTTCCCATATAGGCTATTATAAGGTACTGAGTAGAGTTCCCTGTGCTACACAGTAGGTTCTTGTTTGTTGGTTATCTATTTCATATACGCTGCTGCTGATGCTAAGTCAATTCAGTTGTGGCCAACTCTTTGTGATCCCATAGACTGTAACCGTCTAGGCTCCTATGTCCATGGGATTCTCCAAGCCAGAATACTGGAGTGGGTTGCCATGCCCTCCTCCAGGGGATCTTCCCCACCCAGGGACTGAACCTTCATCTCTCTTCTGTCTCCTACACCAGCAGGTGGGTTCTTTACCACTAGCGCCACTGGGAAGCCCATATATACACCATCATGCATAAGATGACTGATGAGAACCTACTGCACAGCACAGGGAGCTCTCCGTAATGCTCCATGGTAATCTACATGGGAAAGCAATTCAAGGTAGAGAGTGTAGTGGATTCACTTCTCTGTACAGCAGAAACTCACACAACATTACAAAGCAACTGTATTCCAAACAAAATTTGTTTAGCAAACTAGCATCCCTTCATTTTAACCATTCCTCTAATAGAGTCCTCAGAATGGGTCAGATACTAAGCTTGTGCAAATCTATGTTATAGTTCTTTGCCAATTACTGTTTATCCTACCCTGAAATATTCCTCCTACTCATGATAGGAATGTTGTAAAAAGCACACAACGTATATAGCAATTTTATTTCAAAGAGTGAATTAGAGAATATATCAAAGCACTAACAGACTGGGAAATGCATAATAATAACACTTTTTACTTCCATGGATTCCTTCCACCAGGGGAATTATGTATGCTTTCTATAAAGCACAAGATTAAAACAGCAATTAAAATGCTATAAGCCCAGAGAAAGGAAGGAGAAAAATGTAACCAAACAACTGTGTCATGTGAAGTTCTTTAACAAAAACTAATCAAATGCTCTGTCTTGTTTAAGGAATCTAAATGCAAACCTATCCTAAGGGGTGAGACTGAAAATTCCTGTCTGACAACCACACAATCTGAGTTTTGGTTTCCTCCTGGTCTTGATTCAGCCTCTAAGATCGGAGGGGCTTAGACTGCATCTGACCTTTGGGATCTAGGGACTAGAGCTTTATCAGAAAGATCTGCATTAATAATTCTAGAAGAACACAAAAATCACCTTCATTATAAAAAAAGATACTCATGAATTTCATAAAAAGTGTTCTAAGCTAGATTCTAATGGGCATTAATGACATTGATGACAGACTATTTGTTCTACCAATATTCCAAAAGAAGAAATAAATGTTAGTATCACTGTTAAATTCCAGTGATCAAAACTCAAGCGACTGCAGTTTTGTATTTAAAGACTTCCAACTGTTCAAACTCCACCAAAAGTGCTAAGCTGTGACCCTAAGACAGAGATCTCAGTAGTGGCAGATACAATCATAATTTGGGGGATTCTATCAGCTTGTTCAATGTGCAAAGCAATTGTAAGCTGTTGTAATCAATTATGTAAATAAATAAAACAAATATCAAATTTACTGCTTAAAAAGTCTCATGCAATGAACTTAGAAAAAGACAAAGATTTTTATTGTAGGTTGACAAGGTATAAATTATTGCTATTGCCTTTAACTAATTTGAGGAAATAGTTCAGTAATCTTTATCAATAGAAATATCCAAAGGCAATCTCCTGTTTTCAGACAGAAATCTCTGATTTTTCTTTAAAAAAAAACTTTGTCCAGTGGTCACCAGCAAGCACTTTATTGTGTACCCACATAAAAAACTACAGAACGGGTTTAGAAGAGGCTACATTTGTGGCTGAAAATCACAAGAGGCTCAAGGCTAAAAGCTTTTTGGAATAATTATCCCCATTTGACCATGAAATTAAATTGTGCTAGAACAGGCTGTCTCAGAGCAAATCTAAACGAAAATCTACAAATTTAATTCAGTAGATGGTAGACTACTCTAGACCACAAAATGAGGAAAATCATAACATTATTAACATAAGCAACCATAGAAACTCTTCTTGTGTGAACTTTTTCTTTTTCCCTAAGCTAAATCACAGATACATTTTTAGTTGTTTTAGACTCTATAAATTTTCTTTTACCTTCCAGCATGCAAAGAATATAAAGAGAAATTTAAACCTACCCAGCTTCAATTCCTTCGAAATGATGGTGTATCCTCAGTGAGTCCCTTCTCTGTAGATCGTGGATATTAAGGGGAAAATAGGATCCAGGCTACAGGTTATTATCTCTTTGTAAATGAAGGAATTTGCATCCTCTTCTCAGCTAATACTGGCCTCTGCTTGACTTGTGTGTGACCCTGAGACCCTTCAAGTCAACTCTCATAGTTTCCTTCCTGAGCCAGCTCCTCCTCGCCTTCCAGCCCATCTCCAGCCACTCCTCTTTCAATCTGGTTAGACTGGGCTTCTTTTAATTCCCTGAATGTCACATGTTTTAGGGCTTCACTGATGCCTCAGTGGTAAAACATCTGCCTACAATGTAGGTGACCCAGGTTCAATCCCTGGGTTGGGAAGACCCCCTGGAGGAGGGCAGGACAACCCACTCCAGTATTCTTGCCTGGAGAATCCATGGACAGAGGAGCCTGGTGTGCTACAGCCCATGCGGTTGCAAAGAGTCGGACACAACTGAAGCGACTGAGCAGGTATGCATGCACACCCTCTAACTGGTGGAGCCACATTCACCTCTCAGCACCTCCTGATTTTCCTTGGCTAATTCCTTCTCTCTCTTCATTTGCTCCTAGGACTGCTCCTGGCCCCTCCCTACCAGCTAGGTGAATTAAGGTCATCTGGTCTGTATTCTCTGGGACCCTGTGAGTATCTACCCGTGTCTAGCTACTTGTCACTTGCCCCTACTAATTTATTTTTTTCAAGGTTTTTTTTTTCTTTTTAATGTGGACCACTTTTAAAGTCTTTATTGAATTTGTTATAATACTGCTTCTGTTCTATGTTCTGGTTTTTTGGTCTTGAAGCATGTGTGAGATCTTAGCTCCCTGTGCATTTATTCTGTATTGCTCAGTGATGTTTGAGTCTTTGCGACTCATGGACTGAAGCCCACAGGGCTTCTCTGTCCATTAGATTTCCCAGGCAAGAATACTGGAGTGGGTAGTCATTTCCTTCTCCAGGGGATCGTCCAAACCCAGGAATCAAACCCCAGTATCTTGTGTCTCCTGCATTGGCAGGTGGACTCTTAGCACTATACTACCTGGGAAGCCATTAGCTCCCGGACCAGGGATCAAGATCACAAGTCCTGCATTGAAAGGTGAAGTCTTAACCACTGGCCTCCAGGGAAGTCTCTCCCCCACTACCTTTTAAATGTCATTAACAGAGAGTAAAGTTACACCTTGCAGATGCTGCTGATACTCTGTCCTGTTCCCTTTGGATCCCATTTCAATTTCAGGCACATAACACACGATGTGCTTTCACTCCTCTAAAAGCCAGCACTTGCATCCGCTTGTCAAAGGGCTGCCCTCAGGCAATCAGAATTTGCTTTGCTGGCTCCTGTACAGAAGAGGTGGTGCCTGGGAATCTACATAAATGTGAACTACCATGAACAATGACTACGTGGTACAGGGTACAAATATCCCAGCTCCCTGGCCTCTGATGGGGAGGATGTGGGGTGATACACATCACCTTTAGCACTCTCTGAAGGACTGACCCTAAGCCACATTCCGCGGGTCTTGGCTTGGGTTTTCCCTCTTCTTTGTCCCACTTCTCCATTTGCTCTAGTTCTCCTGGATATTTCAGAATAAATTCTTTTTCATGAATCCCTGCTCAGGATTCATGAGACTTTCTGGGGACTTCAGCCTAAGAGCCTAAGGGACTCCTCTTAAATGCTTGTTGAGTGAATTAAGGCATCTTGATAACTGGTGCAGAAAATTACTCCAAATCACAAAGCTTTAATTCTCTTACCTTATGGGTTGAGGAGCACATGATGTGCCAAAATTTATTCAGGGAGCCAGTGGCAGAGCAGGTCTATAACCCCAGTGTTACTGCCACTAAATTATTCTCACTCTATTCTGTTATTTTGAGAAGTTCCTTTGAAAAGAACAATCAGAACTTTATTTCTTTCCATTTTAACCATAATAGCAAGAGCACTTATAAGAGCTGAAATTTATTGAGTTCTTACTGTGTGTAAGGCACTATGCTAGATGCTTTATATATATTGTTTCATTTGAAACTTGCAATAACCTATGAAATAGGAGGTATCATTTCCCCCATTTCACAGATGACAAAACTGAGGTTTGAAAAGGATCATAACCTTGCCATAGGTCACACATCTAGTGTATGATAGATCCGGGATTTGAAACTTCAAAATCTGACTCCAGACCCCATTCTACTAAAACCCATTCACACTTTCTCACATTAAAAAAAAATTGATAACGATTGTGCACAATATTACTTTAAATAGTTCCAAAGACATATTTTTAAAGTTTATATTTAGTGTGTTTCTAGGGACCTTGTTTCTAAATTATAAGATTGCCAATTTCTGAGGCAATAATGCTTGATCTTTTCTTAGGGGAGGAACAGAAAAATCATAGGTCCTTTGAGAGAGGCACACACATACACATGTAATATCGAAAACAATCTCCAGGTGAGTTAAAGACCTCTTGAACCCACAGAGATAAGTTAGCACTTTGCTCTAATGTACATTCAGACATATCACCATTAATTAAAAAAAGAACATCTAAATGATTAAAGATATATAATGCTGAGGGGTCTAATATACAAAGGTTACGAGGTAGCCTTGCCCCAACCTTCTCAGTTTTAACTAAGACAACTGAGTCATTGCTATGCTAAGATGCACTACAGTCAAGATTGCAAACAACCTCATCACTACAAATACATACCATGCTGCTCCTTCATAACAATACCAACTTCCCCCCACCACTTTCACGCCAAACTCCCTCATTCTCAACTCCAGGCAACCATTAAATCTCCTCTTCTAACATGCTGTCACACCATCAATGTCATCTAACTGGACTCTAAACCTCAGTCTCTGAGGCTTTGGGACTGGGTTCTTCACTCAGTAGCATTTTCTGGTGTTTCGTCCAAGTAGCTGCAGATATCAATGGTACATTCTTTTTACTGAGCAAAACTCATGTGTATGCATTGGTTTTCTATTACTGCTGTAACAAAGGACTGCAAATTTAGTGGCTTGAAAGTGAAAAGAAAAGTTTTCTCTTTACACATTTGTAGCGATGGAGTTGTTTGGCATCTTGACTGCGATGGTATATACACACACCTCTGCAGGTGATAAAATTGTACAAGACTAAATACACACACAAATAAGTTCAAGTGAAACTGGGAAATATGAGTAAAATTGGTAGATGTCAATATTCTGGTTGAGATCTTATACTATCATTTTGCAAAATGTTATTATGGGGGAAACATTTTGCAAAATGAAGTGTACTTAGGTTTCTGTGTATTATTGTAACTGCCTGTGAATCCACAATTCTCTCAATAAAATTTTCAAGAAAAATATTGTAGATAATTCTTATCCTAGTATAGCCACGACTGGATTGTCTTTGTTAAAACTTAGGAGGTAGGGGGAATGTCAGTTGTTCATCCTTTGTTACTGAGCAGCACTCATGTGCGCACTAGTTTTCTATTACTGCTGTAACAGAGTACCACAACCTTGGCGGCTTAAACCAACACAAATATGTTATCTCTTGGATCTGTAGGTCAGAAGTCCTGCATGGATGTCACTGGGTGAAAATTAAGGTGCTGGCATGGTTGTGTTAGTTTCTGGAGGCTCCAGGAAGAATCCATTTCCTTGCCTTTTCTAGGTGTTAATTCATGTTTGCCATGTAACATAACATAGTCCAGCTTCTAGATATTAGGACATGGACATCTTTGAGAAGTCATTTTTCTGCCCAATGCAATATGCATACACCGCAGTTTGTTTATCCACCACCTATTGAATAGTATCTGGACAGAGTCCAGTTTTTGGTTATTTTAAGTAGAGCTCCCATGAACATTCATGAACAGTTTTGTGCAAACATAAGTTTTCATTTCTCCAGAGTAAATGCACACAGACCAAGAAGGAAAGAGGAGAAAATGATAAAACAGCTTTGGCCCATGTACTGGTCTGCACCAACCCCCCCGGCCTAACCCAAGAGAACATAAATTCCTTGAAGCATTTATTCGCCTGTCTAGAATGATGTGTGACACAGAATAGGTTTTCACAGAGCATTATCTGTTGTTGACAAATCTGATTTGACATCCTTATTTTAAGAAGAAGAAATGCAGACCTGGCAGTGAAATGCCTTGTTTAGGACCACACAACTAGCTATCCTCAGACGTAATCAGAGCTCCGAGTTCCGAGTTCTTATTACAAGCTGCTGCTCTTTCTTTCGTAATGTGATTGTTTATGAGCCAATGTCCTTTTTTAAAATCATATGAATTTCTTTTGAATGTCTACCTGTGTTCACAAGGGGCTTCCCTGATGGCTCAGCAGTAAAGACCCACCCGCCAATGCAGGAGACTTGGGTTCAATCCCTGGATCAGGAAGATCCCCTAAAGAAGGGAATGGCAATCCACTCCAATATTCTTGCCTGGGAAATCCCATGGACAGAGGTGCCTGAGTTACAGTCCATGGGGTCTCAAAGAGTTGGACACAACTTAGTGAATAAACAACAACAACAACATATGTTCATAAAGATGTAAATGTTTTGATCCAAACAAGAGCTGTTGTGAGTGTGAAAATTGTGGATTTTATCTCAGCAGTCCTATTTTATTTTCCTCATCTTCAGTTCTTCTCTGATCCTGCCTCATCTTAGGCAACTTCTTCATACCTAAAACTGCTACTTCCCTCTTTGATCTCAACAGGAGTTCAACTATGGCCTTTCATGGACATGACTGGTTCATTATTGCTCTTAACTCTCTAAATGCTCATTGGAATTGGATTCCAATGATAAGGTTCTGTGTGGTATCTGCATTTCTTTTCAACATAAGGGAAAAAATGATAGTGGCAAATTAGGCAGAAGAATGAAGGAACAAAAGGTCCTCATCAATGAAGTGACTAACATAATTTTAACAGGTAATTATGACAGAAAGCATTAGCTGCAGCCCAATATCCAATCTACACTTTTAATCATAGAATGCCACTTTTAGCTGGTCACATGGAGGTGGTGGTTTAGTTGCTAAGTCATGTCCGACTCTTGCAACCCCCAAGACTGTAGCCTGCCAGGCTCCTCTGTCCACGGGATTCTCTAGGCAAGAATACTGGAGTGGGTTTCCATTGCCTTCTCCAGGGCATCTTCCTGACCCAGGAATTGAACCCGGGCCTCCTGCATTGCAGACAGACTCTTTACCAAATGAGCTACGAGGGAAGCCTAGGTCACATGGATGGTCAGTCAAAAGCTTCATTTTGCCATATCCTTAGCAGCAGCAGCAGTTGAGGGTGGCTCTATGAATAACTTGATACAATATCTGGTTCATTCTTCTAAGTGAAAAGAATATGCTCGCACCTTTCTCTCATTCCCCTTGTGCTAGCTGGAATCCTGGTTTGCTGGTGGAGGATGGAGCCTTCATATTCAGCACTAGACAGACGATGTGGGACAAGGACGTCAAAGTCACAGGTGTAAAAAGCCTGGACCCCAGATGCTGCCCAACCCCACTAGTAGCCCTGGACCACTTATCTTCCTTTTGTATGAGAGAGAAATAAGCCTCTGTTTTATCTATGTCACTGTTATTTTGAATTTGTCTATTATCGCAAGCAAACTGATAGCTTATAAAATACAATCTTCATTTAATGCTCTTCAATCAAAGTCTTAATAAGTTTGTGGAGTATGAAATCATAAAAATGGAATAAAACATTAACTAAAACCACTTGAACATAAAGAGAATGCATATGATCCATAAATCTACCCCATCAACAAGCTACCGGGAATAGACAGATAATTAGTATTTAGTCTATTGAGCATTTTAATTATCTTTTTTTGAAAGTTAGCTTAGAAGACAAAATTCTAAGAAGTTTGAAATCCAGTGAGTGAAAAGCAGACATTCCCTGTAAGTGAACAAGTGCTTGTTCTGCTCTCAATGATCCTGTTTTGCACATACATAGCTTTTACCCCTTATTTCCAACCATCCATTCACACAACTCTTTGCTCTAGCTCAGCTGAATTATTTACAGTTTGATGCACAAATACTTGATGTACTATTGCTGATTCTTTGTCCAAGCCATTAGTACACAGTAGGTTTAAGGAAGACCACCACTCATGAGCCAAGATGGAGAGAGTGTGTGTGTATTAGGGAGGGGCATGGTTATCTTGGAGTGACGATGGCATGAAGGAAAACATGCATTTGACCAACACAGGAACAGTTAGTTTGAAATTTACCACTATAGGGAACTGATTTGAAAATCAATCAGTACAATTCATGATGGTATCAATGATGCACAGAAAACATTTGACAAAATTCAACATCCACCTGTGATTTTTAAAAATCCCTCAGAAAAATAGAAATGGAGAATGTCTTCAGTTTGATAAGAGGTATCTACCAAAATCTGTCTGTTCCTATTTGCAGATGAGATGATTATCTGCATGGAAAATCTTGAAGAATATACCAAAAAAAAAAACAAAAAAACCCACTCCTAGAACTAATAATTTGGATTCAGCAAGGACACAAGGTAGAAGATAGCATATAAAACTTGACTGTAATTCTGTGTTCTAGAAATACACAGTTGGAAAAACAACATCATTACTTTCCACAATCACTCAAAAGAAATGAAATACTTAGGTGTAAAGCTAGCACAATGCTTAGAATTGTGTGCTGAAAGCCACAAAGTCCTGGTGAGAGAAACAAAGATCTAAATAAATCGAGAAATGTACAGATGCCCTTGGATGGGACTTGGCATAGTAAGTAAAGATGTCAGTTTCTTCAAAATTAACATATAGTTTTAACAAAATATCTGTAAAAAAATCCCAGTAAGATTATTTGTAGACATAGACAAGATAACCTTAAAATTCATATGGAAAAGTAAAGGAACTAAAAGAGCTAAAACATTTTTGATAAGAAAATAAAGTGACAAGAATCAGCCTTCCCAATTTCAGAACTGTTACCTAGCTATACTAATCAAAACTGGGGCATTGGCAAGAGGTAGACATAGATCAATGAAACAGAATACAGATCCTAGAAATAGATCCACACAAACATGCCCAGCTAATTTTGAAAAAAGTACAAAAGCAATTCATGGAGGAAAGATAACTTTTTAACAAAGGTGTTGGAACAATTGGACACCTTATAGACAAAAACGCCCTGTGTGAGATTTTATACTTTATATACACATTAACACAAAATGGGTTCCATTCTTAAATGTAAAATTATAAGACTTTTAGAGTGAACATAGGAACTATTTAGAGAAACATGGGAACTCTTCAAGATCTAAGGCTAGGCAAAAGGTTCCTAGATTTGACACCAAAAGTGTGGCTTGATTCCAAAATTGTTATCCATAAAGATTATTTATTATATCATGATTAAAAACTTTTGTTCCAAAAAAGACTGTTAAGGTGATGCAATTGGAAGACAATTATTTTACAGTGTTGTGTTGGTTTCTGCCATACATCAACATGAATCGGTAGGTACACATATGTCCCCTCTCTCCTGAACCTCCCTCCCACCTCCCACCCCATTCCACTCTGCTAGGTTGTCACAGAGTACCAGGTTTGAGCTCCCTCTGTTATACATCAAATTCCCACTGGTGAGAAAAGGCAGAAGAACCAGAGATCAAATTTCCAACATCCATTGGATCATTAAAAAAGAAAGAGTTCCAGAAAGACATCTACTTCTGCTTTATCGACTACACCAAAGCCTTTGACTGTGTGGATCACAACAAACTGTGGAAAATCTTAAAGAGATGGGAATACCAGACCACCCTACCTGCCTCCTGAGGAATCTGTATGTAGGTCAAGAAGCAACAGTTAGGACTGGACATGGAACAATAGACTGATTCCAAACTGGGAAAGGAATATGTCAAGGCTGTATATTGTCATCCTGCTTATTTAACTTATATGCAGAGTACACCATGAGAAACGCTGGGCTGGGTGAAGCACAAGCTAGAATCAAGATTGCCAAAGGAATTATCAATAACCTCAGATATGCAGATGACACCACCCTAATGGCGAAAAGTGAGGAAGAACTAAAGAGCCTATTGATAAAAGTGAAAGAAGAAAGTGAAAAAGCTAGCTTAAATTCAACATTCAAAAAACTAAGGTCATGGTGTCCGGTTTCATCCCTTCATGGCAAATAGATGGGGAAACAATGGAGTGACAGACTTTATTTTCTTGGGCTCCAAAATCACTGCAGATGGTGACTGCAGCCAAGAAATTAAAAGATGCTTGTTCTTTGGAAGAAAAGCTATGACAAACCTAGACAGCATATTAAAAAGCAGAGACATTACTTTGCCAACAAAAGTCCATCTAATCAAAGCTATGGTTTTTCCAGTAGTCATGTATGGATGCGAGAGTTGGACCATAAAGCTGAGCGCCAAAGAATTGATGCTTTTGAACTGTGATGTTGGAGAAGACTTTTGAGAGCCCCTTGGACTGCAAGGAGATCAAACCAGTCAATTCTAAAGGAAATCAGTGCTGAATATTCATTGGAAAGACTGATGCTGAAGCAGAAGCTCCAATACTTTGGCCACCTGATGTGAAGAAATGACTCATTGGAAAAGACCCTGATGCTGAGAAAGATTGAGGGCAGGAGGAGAAGGGGACGACAGAGGATGAGATGGTTGGATAGCATCACCGACTCAGTGGACATGAGTTTGAGCAAGCTTCAGGGATTGGTGATAGACAGGGAAGCCTGGAGTGCCACAGTCCAAGGGGTTGCAAAGGTTTGGACATGGCTGAGTGACTGAACTGACCTGAACTGATCTCTTTTACATATGGTAGTTTATATGTTTCCATGTTTCTCTCTCAATTTGTCCTACCCTCTCCTTCCCCCATGGCTTCCCTGATAGCTTGGATGGTAAAGCGTCTGCCTACAATGCGGGAGACCTGGGTTTGATCCCTGGGTCGGGAAAATCCCCTGGAGAAGGAAATGGCAACCCACTCCAGTATTTATGCCTGGAAAATCCCATGGACTGAGGAGCCTGGTGGGCTACAGTCCATGGGGTCGCAAAGAGTCTGAGCGACTTCTCCTTCTCTTCTCCTTCCCCCACCACGTCTATCAGTCTGTTCTCTATGTTTGCATCTCCACTGCTGCCCTGCGAATGATTCATCAGTACCATTTTCCTAGATTCCATATATATGCATCAATATGTACAATATTGATTTTTCTCTTTCTAACTTACTTCATTCTCTGTAACAGGCACTAGGTTCATCCACCTCAGTGGAAAGCCTCTTTTAAAATGTTTCTAAGTTTTTAGGAATGATACACTTCTGTTCAACAGGGCTTTCAATTCCCACAAGGAAAGCCCTCCAGGAATGGCATTCTGTGTAAGGCCCTTAGAGAGAACAGGAACGGGAGAAGAGGGCAGAGTAGATGGTCTTCTTCCTCCAGGAGGGTGGGCAAACTGTTAGTCTGCAAAGAAAGCATCTAGGGAGGCTGCCGGAGAAGGTGATGGCACCCTGCTCCAGTACTCTTGCCTGGAAAATCCCATGGACGGAGGAGCCTGGTGGGCTGCAGTCCATGGGGTCGCTGAGGGTCGGACACGACTGAGCGACTTCACTTTCACTTTTCACTTTCATGCATTGGAGAAGGAAATGGCAACCCACTCCAGTGTTCTTGCCTGGAGAATCCCAGGGATTGGGGAGCCTGATGGGCTGCTGTCTATGGAGTCGCACAGAGTCGGACACGACTGAAGCGACTTAGCAGCAGCAGCAGCAGCAGCAGCAGGAAAGCTGCCATGCCTAGCCTTGTTAGGACCACAGGATTTAGTGAGCACACAGCCCCTTTCAGCATCAGTTTCCCAAGATTGCCCCACTCTCTGTAAATAAAAGATTTTCTTATGCTCTGGATGCCCTGCCTGGAATCCTAATGTCTCTTAGGAGGAGGTGAAACATCTTGGATATTGAGAGCTAATACCTAGGTGTTCTTAATGTCTATTCATATCAGCACTTCAGGCTTAGCAGGTGCACCTGAAGTCTCTAATTTGCAAATATGCTTAGATCTCAACTGATTTTCTAAATATGTCCTTGAAGCCCTACCCAAGATTGTCCTTTTGCAATCTCCAGTGATCAGTCTCTGATCACTGGGTATACGGATTGTATTCCAACTTTTGGCATTTCTAATTTCTTATTTATGTTTTTAGTTTTTGAAGATATAAATTGAAATGATTGAATATTATAAATTGAAATTTTAAAATGTTTGGTAATTTACTCTCATATTTTAATTTAAAATGCTTCCTGAGTTGTGAAAGGTTTTTTTCCCAAGACACACTTGAAATGCCTTGTTTTGACAATTAAATTTCCAACTTCAGAATATAACTTTTCTATACTCAGTGGTTTACAGAAAACCAAAACAGAGAGACTCTAACCAACTAGATTTTGTTTGCCTGTTTTCACAGAGTGCAGGTATGAAGTGAACTAGAATCGATTTTTTTAGGAGAATCTTTAAAGCATGAAGAGGAAAAAAGAAACCCTGAAAATGAAAACAATGTAAACTAAGAAGTATCACAAACCTATACTGCATTTTTTGAAGTTAATAACCTCTAGAGCAAATAATTCTATTGACTAAGAGTTTAAGGACAATTTTTGGAGAACACTAGTTTGGTCCCGAGCAGAAATCTATGCCAGGTCACCTCATGTGTCTTTCCTTATACCACAGACCCTTTAACATTTGGTATTAAATATTTAAAAATCTCAATCTTTTGAGGAAGGGCTCTCTTATTTGACAGGAAAGTGAAAGTGAAATTTGCTCAGTTGTGACCACCACTTTTTGACCCCACAGACTGTATCTCACCAGGCTCCTCTGTCCATGGGATTTCCCAGACAAGAATACTGGAGTGGGTTGCCATTTCCTTCTCCAGGGGATCTTCCCGACCCAGGGATTGAACCCAGGTCTCCCGCACTGCAGGCAGATTCTTTATCCACTGAGCCACCTGGGAAGCCCTTATTTGACAAAACATGGGTCTAATCACATTTAAGGGTATTCCCCATCATGTACATGAAGGAACAAGCTTGAAGGATCTGCGATTCTTTCAAAGGAGGAAAGGAGCCCAGCCCCCTGAATGTCATCTGCTTTCAGCTCCAGGCACCCTGCCAGAGAGGCGAGCAGATTCTTTCCTGGACAACATGGCTGCTGGCCTGGTGCCTGGGCCCTGTGCCAGCCCTGCTGTTGGGGGCTTTCCCTGCCCAGGGATGCTTGCTCCTGCCTTCCTGTGAGCTCACCACCCAGAACACCATCCTCGCATCCCATATCCCTGTGAAGCCAGAACACAGGGTCCCCCCCACCACGCCCCGCCACCAAGTACTCCAGAGCAGAGCGGCTGCACTTGACACCATGCCTTTGCAAACTGCAGTTCTGTGCATTCACAGCAGGGACTTGGGAGCAGAGATGCTGCCTGCTGCCCAGTGGTAGCCCTGAAGACTCATTCTCTCTCTGGGTTGGCATCTCTTCCTGTGTTCATAACTTCCACATCTTCCTTCACAGGCCGGCTGTACCTCTCCATTCTCTGACTTTCCCAGATAGTCTCATTGTGGTGTGACTTCTTTCTCTTCCTCTGTCCTGGTTATTTTCAGAACCAGAACCAATGATCTCACAATTGTCCCCTTCAGGTAGGAGACCATAGGTACTCCTCTTTGTGTTGCACTGGGGGACTCGGATGAGACCTTTGACAATTCTCTCCTCAAGCAGGAAGTGAATGTGACTGTTATCCCCAAGCTAGGTTCTGGAGGTCTCTGTGCAGCCTCCTCAGAAGGTAGGCTCATACATGCAATGGATGAAAAATTAATAACACCTGCAGAATTCCTGTGAGCCCCCTACACAGAGCAGCTGGTGGCAGGGCTGCTATTCACAAGTGAGTCTTCTAGTGTACAGATGCTCAACATTGCTAATTATTAAAGAAATGCAAGTTTTAACTTCAGGAATTTCCCCTCCTATTTTAGACTTCAAGAATCCCTCTTCTCTGTCTCCCTACTCATATATGTTCCTTTATTAGAATATGAGATGATAAAAGATAAAGTATGTTGCTGAGTGGGCTTCCCTGGTGGCTCAGATGGAAGGTAAAGAAACATCTGATAATGCAAGTGGACCCAGGTTTGATCCCTGGGTTGAGAAGATCCCCTGGAGAAGGAAATGGCAACTCACTCCAGTATTTTTGGGAAAATCCCATGGACAAGGAGCCTGGCAGGCTATAGTCCACGGGGTCACAAAGAATCAGACACAACTGAGTGAGTAACATACATATGTAAAATAAATAGCCAGTGGAAATTTTTGCTGTATGATGCAGGAAGCTCAGAGGAGCTCAAACCAGTGCTCTGCGACAACCTGGAGGATGTGGGATGGGGTAGGGGGTGGGAGGGAAGTTCAAGAGGGAGGAGGAATGTGTATACCTATGGTTGATTCATGTTGATATATGTCAGAGACTAACCCAAAACTATAAAGCAATTATCCTCCAATTAAAACCAAGTTTCAATTTAAAAGATTTCAAAAATCTTGTGGTTATTTATAAGCTGATTAAAAGCAAAGAGTTCACTGCCAAATGTTTGTGTTCAAGTAACAGGACACCCTGAGTCAACAGAAGCTCACCTACTGGGTTTGCCCGTTTGTACATTTACTAAATCCTGACTACACTCTCAACTCCATGTGTGATGACTCAGTACTCAGAGAGTAGTTCTCCTTTTTGCCAGATGGAAAGACTGACTCTGACAAACAAAAACACTCCAACTCATTCTTAGGCTCGAAACACACCATTGGATCAGGAACACTGGAGTGCTTTTCCACCCTCTCTTGACTCAAACCCTAACAAAATGGCTTTATTTTTATTTCAAAAGTAGTCCTTCCTCTAATCAGGTAGCTTATATTTGAATGAAACACAAATATCCTACAAAGCCAAAGAGAAACATTCTTGTTCCCTTTAGAAATTTGATGCGTCTTTTCCAAAAAACAATGAGAAAGCTAAGCCTACTCTTTGTTCACCCTATGCTTTCATTACTATTGGCTCTCATTTGAAAGAAGAGCAAATGCATGTCTTAATTCTGCAAAAAAGCACAACTGCTTGCATCTAACCCACCCTCGTCTAGTCATGTGTGTGTCGGCCTCCAAATGATAAGTCCCTGGGAGAATAGCATCTCAAGCAACTGGCAACATTCCGGAGGGAGCAAGTGTGACTTCGTGATGAAGGCTTGGTCACCGTAGGTATGAGGTTGAGAAGAAGGGCTGTTCCCAGTGCCCTGCCCTGGCTCCCTCTGCCAGCATTTGAATAGGTGACCCAATCAGAAACTAAGGGCTCTTCTCAGAGACTGGCAGCTTCCAAACCAGTGACACTTAAACTGGTGACACGTGACAGCTGGATTGAAACTAGATGTGGTCTACTAACCATATCAGTGTCTACTTTATCATTTCTGATGTATCAAAATGCAACAGAAAACAGGATGAAAGTTTCACCTCAAGAGCAGCTGGCTCACTGAAAAAGGGATCAGTAATCAAGACTGAAGAAGCATTACTATGAACAAAGCTAGTGGGGGTGATGGAATTCCAGCTGAACTATTTCAAATACTTACAAATGATGTTGTTAAAGGGCTGCACTCAATATGCCAGCAAATTTAGAAAACTCAGCAGTGGCCACAGAACTGGAAAAGATAAGTTTTCACCAATTCCAGAAAAATAAATGACCCAATCAAAAAATGGGCCAAAGAACTAAATAGACATTTCTCCAAAGAAGACATACAGATGGCTAACAAACACATGAAAAGATGCTCAACTTCACTCATTATCATAGAAATGCAAATCAAAACCACAATGAGGTACCATTTCATGCCAGTCAGAATGGCTGCGATCCAAAAGTCTACAAGCAATAAATGCTGGAGAGGGTGTGGAGAAAAGGGAACCCTCTTACATTGTTGGTGGGAATGCAAACTAGTACAGCCACTACGGAGAACAGTGTGGAGATTCCTTAAAAAACTGGAAATAGAACTGCCTTATGACTCAGGAACCCCACTGCTGGGCATACACACCGAGGAAACCAGAATTGAAAGATACACGTGTACCTCAACGTTCATCGCAGCACTGTTTATAATAGCCAGGACATGGAAGCAACCTAGATGTCCATCAGCAGATGAATGGAATAGAAAGCCATGGTACATACACACAATGGAGTATTATGTAGCCATTAAAAAGAATACATTTGAATCAGTTCTAATGAGGTGGATGAAACTGGAGCTATTATACAGAGTGAAGTAAGCCAGAAAGAAAAATACCAATACAGTATACTAACACATATATATGGAATTTAGAAAGATGGTAATGATAACCCTGTATGCGAGACAGCAAAAGAGACACAGATGTATAGAACAGTCTTTTGGACTCTGTGGGAGAGGGAGAGGGTGGGATGATTTGAGAGAATGGCATTAAAACATGTATAATATCATATATGAAACAAATTGCCAGTCCAGGTATGATGCATGATACTAGATGCTTGGGGCTGGTGCACTGAGATGACCCAGAAGGATGGTACAGGGAGGGAGGAGGGAGGGTGGTTCAGGATAGTGAACACGTGTATACCCGTGGCAGATTCATGTTAATGTACAGTAAAACCAATACAATATTGTTAAGTAATTAACCTCCAATTAAAATAAATTTATATTAAAAAATTCCAATCCCAAAGAAGGACAATGACAAAGAATGTTGAAACTCCAGTTGTCATGTACGGATGTGAGAGATGGACGATAAAAAAGGCTGAGCACAAAAGAAATGATGCTTTTGAACTGTGGTACTGATGAAGACTCTTGAGAGTCCCTTAGACTGCAAGGAGATCAAGCAAGTCAGTCCTAAAAGAAATCAACCTGAATGTTCATTGGAAGGACTGATGTTGAAGCTGAAGCTCCAGTACTTTGCCACCTGATTTGAAGATCTGACTCACTGGAAAGGACCCTGATGCTGGGAAAGATTGAGGGCAGGAGACGTGGATGACAGAGGATGAGATGATTAGACAGCATCACTGACTCAATGGACATGAATTGGAGCAAACTCTGGGAGACAGTGAAGGACAGGGAAGCCTGGCATGCCGCAGTGCATGGGGTAGCAAAGAGTCGGACATAACTTAGCAACTCAACAACAACCACAAATCAAGATTTATTTGCTGTTGGAATTGATGTTCTCTGGTGTATGTGTGTCACTCAGTCATGTCTGACTGTTTGGGACCCCATGGACTATAGCCCACCAGACTCCTCTGCCCATGGAATTTCCAGGCAGGAATACTGGAGTGTTGCCATTCCCTTCTCCAGGGGATCTTCCAGACCCAGGGATCAAACCCAGGTCTTCTGCATTGCAGACAGGTTCTTTATCATCTGAGCCACCAGGGAAGCCCATAATCTTCAGTGTATGGTGACTACTAAAACAATGGGAGAGCACAGGTAAGAGAAAAGAAAAATGAATTAATTTTCAAGCTGTTGTTGCAGAAGATGTGTACACAATATGTTCTTGAATAACAGAGAATTTCTTCCCAATAAATACTGAATGTCCATTTCTTCATGTCCCAATTTTGTGGTTCCTGAGACACTTGTGAAATAGCATAGTATCTCAAGGGTTTCCCATGGAGAACATTTTGAAATGTTTAATTATCACTGTATAATTAAATTTGCATATATTATCTATGTTTTGTATATATGTATATTTGTATATGGCTTTCCCTTGTAGGGTAGACAGTAAAGAATCTGCCTGCAAGGTGGGATACCCAGGTTTGATCCCTGGGTCGGAAAGATATACGTAAGTGTAGCTGTTAATATGAGAGAAGTGCCAGGACAATTCTTAATTAACTGTATAGATTCAGCTATTGTTTACAGCAGTGGTGAAAACAGTATGTTGTGATGGTTATTAATAAAATTAGAATATTTTGTAATATTTTATAAAATAATGATAGTTTTCATACATGACCCATTATAATATTTGAATATAAGCATGATTTCTGAATCTAAGTGTTGCTTTAAAATTTTCATTAATAATCCCAGTTGGTACTTCTTTATTAGAATGATGATTGTACAAACAGAAAGAAAGAAAACTAAAAATTATAATAATTCAAGAAAGATCATTAATTAGATATACTAACTTTAGAATAAAAATTCTGTGAAGGTACAGATTATAGCAACATGTTAGTGATTTACTGAAACTGTGAAAAATAATATTTTGGAATAAATATATAATAATTTGTGAGTTATAAATGCTTTATTGCTTAGTAAATGCTGCTGATTCACGGCCTAAAACTTAGATTGTGCATTAATAATCAAGCTTAGTCATCATTGTTATTTTGCTGACACATAAGAGCAATATAATCAATATTTGATGTTAACACTATAGGCAGTATTTACCAGCATTTGACACTTTGAAGGTATGTTTATCAGGTAGGAGGATAAACACAATAGAATATAGTTCATTGAACAGTTTGTAAGATTGATTTATGACTTTTAAATATCTAGACATGATACATGGGCCTCCATCTGTCGTCTTGTGCCATACCCAGGAATGTTTCAGGAGACGTGCATGTAAGAATGTATATACCCTCACAAAACAGTCATCACATAGTGTATCAGGGGACCATCACTCTGGCCCACTGGCATCATGGATTTATCAATGATGTAGAGCAGATGTCTGAGAGAAGCATGTAACTGAACCACCATCATTTGAAAGACTGTAAGTCCACAGCTCACACTGACCTCCATAGAAGCCAAGTGAGTGCTTGCAAGGGCAGGATCTGGACATCAGTCCTGGGAGACAGTCTTTTCATCCAGCATTGCTAGTAATCCAACTTGACTTTTAACTGCCCTCTCCAAGTGCTGCCAGCCTCTGTTACTCAGAGGAAGCCAATGAAATCTAGTCTTTGGTATAAATCCTCTGTAGTTATAAAAAACACATGTTCCAGGCAATATTGTAGTTTACATAGCTTTGTCTAGAATATGATTTGTTTTTTTCTATTGTCTGATTGGATTAATTTCATTCTTTCCCTTCCCAATTCAGTTACTGAATATTGATGTATCTTTGGAATTTGCAAGAAAAATAAAATTGCCTTTAAAAATTATTGCAAGATTGAATAATAGTCAATGATTTGTTTCTATCTTGACATTTCAAAAACAATTAATGTGTCTAATCTTTACTGAAGTAGTATAAATCAAATTGGTCTGCTACCACTTATTTGGAAAACAGTTAAGAAAAATGGTTGACTATTTCACAGCAGGACTCTTAGCAATTGTAGGGTTCTAAGGAATCAATAGAAAAGAGAAATTACAGTGGGTTTATCTTTGCATCTCTGTCTACAAATCAATATGAAGAGTTGCACTATGGTTTCCTGAAGTTCAAGGCATTTTCTGTAAAATGGTAAAAGATAAGGGTGGTGATGTTTCCACATGAAACCATTCACTGGTTGTTAATATTGTCTTGTTTGCTATGTGTGCTGGGACTACTTGAGCAAAGAGAACTAGAAAGGCAAGTGACCTTCTTGTGCGCTTGTTGGACCTCGGCACTGAACCGTCCTGAATCTACCCTTCTGGTAGAAGGGTAGAAGGGTAGATTTTTTTCCAGGTGAAAGAGCCTTTGGTTTCCCACTATTAATCACCAAACCAAGAGTATTCAAAGATATTAAGCATGGAGGGTATTCTGTTAAATATAACCTAAGATATCCAGGAAAATATTTGCATTTAAAGGCCCTGTGAATTCTAGTTCAATTGCCAAGGGTGCACTGCCGATTGAATCATTTTGGACTTTCTAGAAAAGGAAATTGTTTTTGCCAATTTGCCAGAGGCCTTAAAAATCCTACACTTAGCAGCACAGTAAGGGGAGGTTAGGAAGAATTACCATGTAAACGAGCCATCAAAATGTTAATATGAACCACCTTTTCCATCTAACAGGGTGAGGAAAGACCTGGAGAAGGAGACCTGTTAGCCAAGCTGGCTCAGATGGGCTGGTTCTGGCCAAGGTCTCCAATCAAGAGGTGTTTCATGAAAAAAGTGAAAGTGTGAAAACTGAAAATCCCTCAGTTGTGTCCGACTCTTTGCAACCCCATGGACTATACAGTCCATGGAATTTTCCAGGCCAGAGTACTGGAGTGGGTAGCCTTTCCCTTCTCCAGGGGATCTTCCCAATCCGGGGATCAAAGCCAGATCTCCCATATTGCAGGCAGATTCTTAACCAGCTGAGCCACAAATGTTTCATGTGGAATTAGACAAAAGAAAACACATAGTTGTACTTAGATTCAACCCTACACACCAGGTGATTTAGACAAATTAGTATAAAGCAGATAAAATCAGTCAATCCTAAAGGAATCAACCCTGAATATTCATTGGAAGGACTGATGCTGAAGCTGATGCTTCAGTACTTTGGCCACCTGATGTGAAGAACTGACTCTCTGGAAAATACACTGATGCTGTGAAAGATTGAGGGCAGGAGGAGAAGGGGACAGCAGAGGATGAGATGGCTGGATGGCATCACCAACTCAATGGACATGAGTTTGGGTGAACTCTGGGAGTTCGTAATGGACATGGAGGCCTGCCATCCTGCAGTCCATGGAGTCGTAAAGAGTCAGACATGACTGAGTGAATGAACTGAAGGGTCCATCTAGTCAAAGCTATGATTTTTCCAGTGGTCATGTATGGATGTGAGAGTTGGACTATAAAGAAGGCTGAGGGCCCAAGAATTGATGCTTTCTAATTGTGATGCTGGAGAGCACCCTTGAAAGTCCCTTGGACTGCAAGCAGATAAAATCAGTCAATCCTAAAGGAAATCAACCCTGAATATTCATTGGAAGGACTGATGCTGAAGCTGGTGCTTCAGTACTTTGGCCACCTGATGCAAAGATCCAATTCATTGGAAAAGACCCTGATGCTAGGAAAGGCTGAAGGCAAAAGGAGAAGAGGGCGACAGAGGATGAGATGGTTGGATGACATCACTGACTCAATGGACATGAATCTGAACAAACTCTGGGAAATAATGAAGGACCGGTGAGCCTGGCAAGCTGCAGTCCATGGGGTTACAAAGCGTTGGATACGACTTAGTGACTGAACAACAACTAATCCAAAATGACTGATGTCTTTATAAGACAGAGACACCCACAGAGGGGACATTGGTGAGAACACGGGGAGAAGGCAGGGGTCTGCCAGTCAAGGAGAGAGGCTGCCAAAGGAACTGGCCCTGCTGACACCCTGATCTCTGACTTTCAGCTTCCAGAACTCTGAGAAAATAAATGTCTGTTGTTGAAGCCCCCAGTCAGCAGTGCTTTGTTATCACAGTCCTAACAGACTAATACAGCACTAAACGTAATGTGAGCCATGGTGACACTGTTGTCATTTATTTTTCACATTGCTGGATTGATGACTCCAATATTCTTCATCTTTTTATTTTATCTATATCCATGAACCTGAACTTGAACTTGTTCAATGCCTTCATTTTAGTTTGCTGAAATTCTTGTGCAGGAACACAGTGGAAGAAAGGACTCTAGGCTAATAAGCTTTATTTCTAGATTCCTCATCTTTAGGGGTAAGAATGTGGAATTAGAGAGCATTGCTTGTACTATCTGTTTTGAACTTTACTAGTTGGTGCTGACTTCTGACACATCTATTTAAAAAAGGCATCAGTCAATCAGTTCAGTCGCTCAGTCATGCCTGACTCTTTGTGACCCCATGGACTGCAACACTCGAGGTTTCCCTGTCCATCACCAACTCCTGGAGTTTGCTCAAACTCATGTCCATTGAGCCGGTGATGCCATCCCACCATCTCATCTTCTGTCATCCTCTCCTCCTCCTGCCCTTAATCTTTCCTAGCATCAGGGTCTTTTCTAATGAGTCAGTTCTTTGCATCAGGTGCTCAAAGTATTGGTGCTTCAGCTTCGACAATAGTCCTTCCATGAATATTCAGGACTGATTTCCTTTAGGATTGACTGGTTTGATCTCCTTGCTGTCCAAGGGACTCTCAAGAGTCTTTTCCAACACCACAGTTCAAAAGCAACAATTCTTTGGCACTCAGCTATCTTTATGGTATGAAAAGATAAAAAAGGCATAGTCAGTGCCTTCGTAATTGGTGAAGGCATGGCAACACACACACATACAGACACAGACACACAGACACACACACAGACACAGAGAAATACACACACATGCACACAAAGAAACAGATACACACTCTTCTTTTCCAGGTACTTTACTGCCTTCATTATACTCTATTCCTATTACACTTGTGGATAAAAAAAAATGAAGCAAACAGATGTTGTAATGATTTCTCCTGTTCAGTGAGACTATGTCACTTCATCACACCCAACAGAGACACACTGAAGCATTCCAGACATTTTTTGTTGAAATACTGCTAACTGGCCCAAGTGGGTATTATATATCTGAGGAGTCTATGTCCAATAGTTTAGGTACCTCAGGATGTGATTAATTAATAGAGAAAAGTAAGTCACTCTACAGCTAATTAAAATTTAGTTCAAAACATCATTCTTTGAGTTCTTCTTTAAGGGCCAGAGTGGAGTAATTAACTATCTGCCATGACGATAGCTAAACACAGAGGTGTCATCTGCTGCAGGTTTTAAGGGAATGAGAGTGTTGAAGTGGAACGTGGTGCTTCTGTTTGCTGATTTAGCATCACTCGGGGGCAGCAGAGACAGAAACCAAGGGAGAGGCAGGTGCCAGAGACAGATTTCATGAAAGATCCTGGGGGCAGAGCTGAGGCTGGCAGATGGACCATTAACAGAAATCTGGTGTGAAGTGCAAAGACCCCGATCACAGGATGTTCTAAAGCAGTGATCCAGGAAGCTGGCTTCCATGTAAACCCAGGGGCTGTCATGAACCCTGTGGCAAATGGTTGAATAGCTTCCCTTTGCCACCACTGTCTGTATTGGGCTACTCCATTACCCAGCAGCTTCACCTGGCAGCATCTTTAAGACATTGCACCCACAAATCTTAAGTTTATTTTCTATCCAATTAGTTCTTCCATTGGGTTACTAATCTATTCAACCTTTTTTTTTAAGGGTCAAAGTCTTCAATTTTGTACCTGCTCTAATAGTGGTAGCATTGAGCCTGTTCTTGTAGGAAAACGTGTCTGTTGCCTTGGTGCAGCTTGTCTAATGGAGAATGACATCATTTATTGTGGCTTGCTCTGTTAACAGTTTCTTCTCTTAAGGTCTATCCCCACATCTGTGATCAACTCTTTCCCATGTACGCTGCTGCCACTACGCTTACACATAAGACAGCAAACTCTTAGTTTCCATCTCTATCTTGAGAAACTAGATATACAAATGGACAGTGGCCAGAGGACATGTATAAAATTAGAACTTTG
The DNA here is from genome assembly GCA_006408695.1 of Aepyceros melampus. Lineage (NCBI taxonomy): Eukaryota > Metazoa > Chordata > Mammalia > Artiodactyla > Bovidae > Aepyceros > Aepyceros melampus. The sequence goes on from SJXQ01012574.1 coordinate 292,104, forward strand.
GCTCACGACCTGCAGCAACCTGCCCAGGAAACCAACCCCTTGTCTACCATAAACAACCCAAATGCCATCGTCTCTATGTCAGACTTGTAGGAAGTCAGGCCACTGTCTCCAGTGACAAGCCAGGAAGCTAGACTATTAACTCCTGTAAAATTATCCCAAAAAGGGCGAGGACATGATTAATAGCTGACAGCTTCCCTAATGTGTGTCCCTGCTTCCAATTTAGGACAAACCAGCCAAATATACTCCCGTACTGATTCTGAATCCCCTGCTTCTATGAGCTATAAGCTTCTCCAGGCCAATAGCCTCCACTCAGGGTACATGCTCCTGCAAGCATGCCCTATTTTGCACAATAAATCTCTCCCATCCCTCCCTGACTTTGGGTCTTTCCCAGAATGTCAGTGATCTTCTTGTTAGCTCAAGCTCAGAAGATCCTTTGGTTTTCTCATTTGTTTTTCCTTCACTTATTTCTAAAACATTTTCCTTTTCTGTCTTCTCTCTTTATTGTTATTAATACTTTTTGGAGTAAAACAAAAACAAGACATGAAAGATATGTGTGTCCTTAGCCTCGCCTTTCACGATTTCATTTCACTGTAGGCTCCACATTTACTTCATTTAGCAACAGTTGCTACTGTTATTCGGCTTGCCAACACCCTCATTCCCTTGCGTGTCTGCTCAGTTGTGTCTGACTCTTTGCGATCTCATGGACTGTAGCCTACCAGGCTCCTCTGTCCATGGGATTTCCCAGACAAGAATACTAGAGCAGGTTGCCATTTCTTTCTCTAGGAGATCTTCCCAACTCAGGGATCAAACCCACATCTCCTCTGTCTCCTGCATTGGCAGGTGGATTCTTCACCACTGAGACACCTGGTAAGGCCTTTATGTTAATTAACAATTAACATTGAGATATATTATGCTTTATTGAACTAGGAAGGAAGCAGTGGAGAAAGCACAGGAGCTTCATGATCTGATGCCTTTCTAGGTGGGAGAGGAGAGAACGGAGAGTTAGAAGTCAACGATGACTATGATATTTTGAAAACCAATGATGGGACTATGGTCATGCTTATAAAAGCAGAAGTGGCAGATGAGCAAAGGGCCTTGTAGCAGAGAATGCCAGCAGTCCACTGGATTGCATGCTCTCCACTGCTTTTGAGCACAAAACAGGACCCCTGTTGCAGCCCCATTGCTCTTACGTATGTCCAGAGGTTTTTTTCTGGCCAACGTGGTTGAGCAGAAATGCCACTATGGGCCAGAGCCTTTAAGAGCAAGGTCTACTTCCTCTTCACTGCCTTCTCCTGGCCAAGATGGCCAAGGGCAGAGTGGCCTGGAAGCCATGTGTTGAAGATGGAATGAACGACCTTGGGAACAGAGCCATCAGCAAAATGGAGCAGCTGTCCTGGTTAATTACCCATTCCAGACTCTAACACTCGGAATACTTTGGGACATCTTGTTAAAGCAGCTTAACCTATATTTTTTAATGCAGGTAAGTTTGAATCATATATTCTCAGAGGACTATACTTACACTGAAAGCACATTATTTGAGTACTTGTAATTCTCTGGGCTTTATGCGAGGCCCCCAGAATATAAACCTGGATAACACAATGCTCACGGTGGGTTGATCAGATAGACAAGCAACACAACATGATCAACACCTTAGCCAAGTGGGTCAGAAGCATGGAGGCCATTCACAACTCACATCTCAGAACCAGAAAGAAGACCAGAAACCAAGCAAACCAATGACTAAAAGCCAGAGAGTGGTCACACAGCATTTCTTTCAAAAATGCATTACTCTATTCAGAGCAAGTTCACCTGACCTTCACTCAGAGATCATTTACTCTTATCTGACATACAGTTCTAATTATTTTGATTCCTGACTGTCTGACAGCACTCAGAATGGGGCCCAAAGCCATGAAATCACCGCATGAAAGCAGAATGAAACGTTGGGTGCACACCCTCCTAGGTCCTCCAAGAAAGGTTTCCAGAATCCTGTTGCATGGAACCTGTGCCACAGCCTTTAGCAAAGTTCATCCAAAGTGACCAAGACCAATGTAGGGACCCTGGATATTTCTTCATGTATCTGGAAATTTATTTGGGGGGAACCACTTGTCTCTGACAGCTGGATGAGCTGTCTGAACCTCCATTTCCTCATCTATAAAATGGGGATAGAAATCCATGCCACTGACAAGGTCAATGCCAGGTTCAGGACTTTGTACAGGTAGAAACAATTAGCACAGTCTTGGGACATGGTAGGCAGTCAGCAATGGTTGGCATCCCTATAGTTGTTATTATTATCGATTGTTGCAGGGGTGAATATCAGCTCCCTAATTAGATCACCTCCTTTTTGAAGGCATGGACCGTATACGAAAATTCTTTTTAGTTGCTCTGGCTCTTGGGCTAGAGTCTTGCTTTTGGTACAGAGGTAATAAATATCTGTTGAATGAAGAAATCTGATTGTGCAATCTAGTAATTTACATACCACATATTAAAGTATTGATGATAGCATCGTTAAAAGTACCAGTGTCATTTACATCTGTCTTTCCTTTATGTGCTAAATGTCTTCAACATTTTACCTGGAGGCTACCCTGGCTGTCATTATACTTATTTACTGCGAAGATAGAAATACAGTCCTTTGAAAATTATTATCTTGTAAAGTTCTCCTCTGCTAGATCTCAATTAAAGGGCTGAAAGTACGACATCTTTTCCTTTCTCAAGATGAAAATGAATGACTCTAATTTATGGAGAATCTTGTTACTCTGCCTATTCATTTTAATCTCCAGACGGTAAGAAGATAATGTACTCATGATGGTAAAATCAATAGCCTTGTGTACTGTTCCAACAATGAATTCTTGTAATTATATATTATCCATTCTTTGATGTGATGAACATCTCAGATAGGGCACGGCCAATGGCACTGTTTTTTTCTCATTTCCATATGTTTCTTTACCTCTTCTTTTATTCCTCAGCCTAGATTTTTCTCTCTAAATCAACATCATTCAAAAGAGAAATAAGTGTCAGTTTATACATAGCTACAAACTATTTCACACTCATTCTCTGAGACCACTCTTCTTCCTGCAGCATTTGTACTCTATGAGAAGTGGGGGAAATCATGCCACGTGAAGCACAGACTTACTAAATGAGCCCGTCCTCCCAAGTTCAGAAAGTGATAAAAAGGATTGTCTTTTGTCAGTTATTAACTTATTACAGTCATTATAAAAATAATGAAATTATATTAGAAGAACCAGAAATAATACATAAAAGTAAAATTCATATGCCCATCACACATATGCCCAACAACTCCTGTTAACATGCTGGTTACAATTTAATCCCTGAAATTATTAGTTATGCTGTAGCTAGCTTTTTTATTGTGGTAAAACATAAGTAAGATTTGCCATTTTAACCACTTTCAGTGTGTAATTCAATGGCACTAAATACATCATAGTGTTGAGCTACTGTCACCAAGTATCTATTTCCAGAACATCGTCTCAAACAGTAGCTCATTTTATATGTATGCACGTGCATATGGACACCTATATGTATGTATCTGTCTGTCTGTCTGTCTATCTTTCTATAACAAGAAGTAGGTTCTGCTTATTAAGTCAACTCACTTTGGGAATCACCTGTTTCAGCAGCCAGCATGCATTCCCCTAACCAAGACAGGTTCTGTATCCCAGAGAGTCTCTCAGGCTTTCCACTTCAACTGAATAGAGAGAGCGCAATCACACCACACCTGTTCTCTAGGTTTGCTGGGATGAGAAAAGTCTACACTATATGCAGATGTGCTCTGTAACTATACAGTGTCACACAAATGTTACTTATTTCTTTAGTCCCCTGTGTGCTCAGATTTTCTCTATTTTACTTATAATACCTGAGAGACCACAGATGCCTGCTGTCTAGGAACCCACAAGCCTTTATTCTCTAGCTGAAATGTCTGCTTATGAGCCTCTGCAACAGTCCCACTGCCCCTCAGCTCCTCTCCCTTCTCCTCCCCTGACCATCCTCAGACTCTGGTTGTACTGACATCTGCAAAACGCTCCCCTCTGTCCCCCACCCAAGTTCTCCAAAATCTTTGTTCCAGCAGGGATTGAAATATCACCTCCTGTTTGACATCTTCCCAGCTAATAGGAGAAGAGGCGGCAAATGCATGTTGATCCGGGCTAGTGCAAATCCAGGCATTCCTCTCTCTCAGTCACCAGTTTCCCAGGTGGCTCAGTGGTAAAAAGCTCACCCGCCAAGGCAGGAGACACAAGGGATGCAAGTTTGATCCCCGGGTTGAAAAGATCCCCTGGAGGAGGAAATGGTAACCCACTCCAGTGTTCTCGCCTGGAGAATCCCATGGGCAGAGGAGCTTTGCGGACTACAGTCCATGGGGTCACAAAGAACACGACATAAGGACTAAACAACAATAACAACTGCACGCACAACACACAATTAATCCCACAGGAACATGACATTAATGATGCTAAGATCTGAGGTTAACTTTTATCTGTGCTTTCTGCCTGGTTTGAATAAGTGCACCTCAGAGAAAGATACCCTATCTCTCTAAGTGGATGGAATCAACCTGGGGCAGGGAGGGGGCTGGCAAGGAATGGTCAAGGGGAGTCCCAAGTGTGAGCACCCCCTGAGACATTGGGCTGTTCTGATGATTGCTCTGACAGAGACTCTCAGCTTCCTGATCCTTTAGCAGTAAGATGTGGGGCGCCATCTAGGAAGTCACAAAACCTTTCCTTTCTGATCCTGCATTTGAGCAAATGGCCTATATACTCCCTTACTTGACACTGGTTGAAGCTGACTGTGGGCTTCAACTTTTCCTAAAGGTGTATTGAATTTCTATTTTCCCTTGAAAGGGCTACATGCTCCTCTTTTCTCAGTGAGCTGTCGTTAATAAACGTCACGGGCACTTTCTCTGCTTTGTGATCCTGCTCGCGGGGATAGGAGTGGCCGCTCCAACTGCGGACCTTTAAGTCAGGCCCGTCCAGAGTTTGGGATCCACTGGCAGGTGGAGAGGCACTCCAGGACACAGGCCACTGGAGATGACACCCTGTCCCTCTGTCCTCCTCCACTCCTGACAGTACAGCCAGCTCCCGGTTAGCTCTGCCTCGAGACAACCCCCAGGGCTGCGGCTCCATCTGACCAGCCACCAAACTTGTCAGTTTCCACTTCTCACTCTCAGACTGAGGTGGTTCTGACTGTCTCTTGGTGTGTTCCCTCTTTCCTTCTCTGAATGACTCATTCCATCTTCAGTCCAACTCTGGCCTTCAGGATCCCACTGCTGCAGCACCAGCGGTGCTGGTTTGCTGGTGCAGATGGTGTGATGGGGTCATTTAAGAGAACTGAACCCCTTCATAGTCACTTTGGTCGTGTCCAACTCTTGTGACCCTGTGGACTGTAGGTCACCAGGCTCCTCTGTCCACAAGATTCCCCAGGCAAGAATACTGGAGTGGGTTGCCATGCACTTCTCCAGGGATCTTCCCAACCCAGGGATCAAATACAAGTCTCTTTCATCTCCTGCATTTGCAGGTGGTTTCTACACCACTAGCACCACCTGGGAAGTCCTATGGCCTCCAAACAGCGTCCATTCAACACTAGCTTGGCCCTGAAGCAGGCGCCCATCTCGTCATGTTTCAAAGCAATTGTAGATCTCACTAGCCAGTCCAGTGAGAACACTTAGCAGAGATGACTGTCTGACAGGGGTCTGTGTGATGCTAGGTCTCTTGGTTCTGAGCAGCTTTCTATGTGGGTCCCAGAACTGCCCGGCTTGCCAAGACTGAAGTTGTGGAAGAGAATTGCTGCCCTCACTGCAACTCTGCTGGTCGGTGCCCGCTGTGTGGTGGGAGAGGGTGGAACCAGCCAACAATAGGAGGAACAGCAGATGTCCACAGGGAGTGTAGACAGGGCGGCCACTGAAAGGCTCCAAGTCCTAAGTTAAGACAATACAGACGGCAGCAGGATTCTGGGAAACAACTGCCGCAGATAGCACCATCTGGCAGCAGCAGAAGAGATTTTGTTTTGAAAAGAGTTTGAGATTCTTTACATATATCACTGGGTCTTAAAACTGTGTTTTTAGAAGCAAACAAAGAGATACATGTCGTATGTGCTGTGATCAGTCACTCAGTCATGTCCGATCTGTGTGACTCCATGGACTGTAGCCTGTCAGGCTCCTCTGTCCATGAGATACTCTAGGCAAGAATACTGGAGGGGTTGCCATGCCCTCTTCCTGACCCAGGGATAGAACCTGTGTCTCTTACGCCTCCTGCATTGGCAGGTGGATTCTTTACCACTGCACCACCTGGGAAGCCCATATTTTATATATAGCAGTGTGTATATGTCCCAATACCAGTCTCCCAATTTATCCCTCCCTCCTCCCCTCTCATAACCATCCGTTTCTTTCCTACATCTTTGACTCTATTACTGAGTAAAGTGAGACAGAGAAAGGCAAATATCCTATGCTATCACTTCTATGTGGAATCTTAAAAAAGGGTACAAAGGAACTTATTCACTTACCTTCAATCAAGGACATGAGAAATGGCCCTCCTGGACCTTGGGCACAGTTGTGCACACCTGAGTGTGGTTGCTGATGGCAGTCCTCAGCTGAAATGTATATTTCAGTGTGTATGAGAACAGATATGCATTGACACATGTGACGTCTGCGTTAAGTAACTAGCGACCTATGCTAAGTAACTCAACAGAACATCCGGGGATGGTTGGGAAGGTGGAAGGGAGAGAGACGCTCATAACTTGAAATAGCATTTATAGCACAATTTAATGGAGAATGGCGAGGATTAGAGCATCTCTGTAGATGCTTTGCTGTCTCTGGATGAGAAGGTGTTATATAAATAGCGTTCCAGTGATTACTATAAATATGCATACTTTACATTTGCATACAATTCCTGCTTCAAAATCATAATGGTCTATTTTCGTATTTGTTTCTGCCTGTATCCCTGGCAAAGCAGAACAGACCTGCTTACTGGGTCTGACTGATCCCACAGAGAAGAGCAGGGGAGGGACTTAGAAGAACAGCATCAGGTTAGGCAGAGACAAGGCACAGGGCACAGCCTCAGCATCACCTGGTGATGGGCTGTATTTCCTGCAAATGTAAGGATTACAATTCCACCCACCCGACAATTTCTGCTTTCAGTGGCTCAGTGACACTCCCTTCCCCTGCTTTGTAACATGTACCACTGAAGGATTTCAAGCAGGAAAATAACATAACTAATTTTAGTTTAAAGAGATTGTTTCAGGGCTAGGATGGGTGAAAGGCATAAGACTGAAGGCAGGAAGACCAATGGGAAGAGAAGGTGATGATGAACTAAAGCAGGAAGAACAGAGGTCTCTGGAAAGATGGATTTGACTGAAGATGAAGAGGTGGATGCCATAGGACTTAGAGGGTTATTTGAGGTTGAGGGACCGATCGTGTGTGGGAAAGAGAAATCTAGAAGAGAGCTTCAACTTTCTGGGTTTCTACTTTGGTGTTGTTGCTCAGTCACTCAGTCGTGTCCAACTCTTTGCAACCCCATGGACTGCAGCATGCCAGGCTTCCCTGTCCTTCACTATCTCCCTGAGTTTGCTAAAACTCATGTCCATTGAGTCGATGATGCCATCCAACCATCTCATCCTCTGTCCCTCCCTTCTCCTCTTGCCCTCAGTCTTTCCCAGGTTTAGGATCTTTTCTGTTGACTCAGCTCTTTGCATCAGGTGGCCAAAGTATTGGCTCTTCAGCTTCAACATCAGGTCTTCCAATGAATATTCAGGGTTAATATCCTTCAGTTGAACTAAAGCAGGAAGAACAGAGGTCTCTGGAAAGATGGATTTGACTGAAGATGAAGAGGTGGATGCCATAGGACTTAGAGGGTTATTTGAGGTTGAGGGACCGATCGTGTGTGGGAAAGAGAAATCTAGAAGAGAGCTTCAACTTTCTGGGTTTCTACTTTGGTGTTGTTGCTCAGTCACTCAGTCGTGTCCAACTCTTTGCAACCCCATGGACTGCAGCATGCCAGGCTTCCCTGTCCTTCACTATCTCCCTGAGTTTGCTAAAACTCATGTCCATTGAGTCGATGATGCCATCCAACCATCTCATCCTCTGTCCCTCCCTTCTCCTCTTGCCCTCAGTCTTTCCCAGGTTTAGGATCTTTTCTGTTGACTCAGCTCTTTGCATCAGGTGGCCAAAGTATTGGCTCTTCAGCTTCAACATCAGGTCTTCCAATGAATATTCAGGGTTAATATCCTTCAGGATTGATTGGTTTGATCTCCTTGCTGTCCGAGGGACTATCAATAGTCTTTTCCAACACCACAGTTCAAAAGTATCAATTCATTGGTGAGAAAGCAGTTTAGGCTCTAGCTCCTTAGGCCACAGCAATCCCAAATCCTGTGTGCCTCCACCCAACCCAATCAATAACCCCTTGCAGCTTCCTAGATCCCTTATCCTTGTCAGCATGGATTTTGAAATTGGATAGAGCTGGCTTCTAACACAACTGTCTTAGCTTGAGCTGTTATAACAAGTACTGCAGATTGGGCAGCTTAAACAACAGACATGTATTTCTTACTGTTCTGGAGTCTGGGAAATCCAAGATCAAAGGGCCAGTTGATACGACTCCTGGTAGGACTCTCCTCCTGGCTGTGTGCTCAGATGGTCGTGTGTGCTCTTAGAGAGCAGGTGAGCTCTGGTCGCTCTTTCCTTTTATAAGGCAATGAATCCCACTGTAACAGCTCAACCCTCATGACCTGACCTAAACCCAGCCACCTCCTGACACCATCACACTGGGAGTTAGTGCTTCAACATATGAATCTGGGGGGACATAAAGATTCAGTCCATAACAACTCATTAACTTTGGTCTTAGCCAAGTTATGAAACCCCTCGGTGCCTGTTTTCCCAAGCATTTCATGGGAAAATAACACCTCCCTCACATATTTGTTGCATGGATTAATTTAGGCAATGTATAGGAAAGGCTTGTTCTGAGAAAGTGCTTAATAAATGTCAGTGCCATTCTACTTAACATGTTTCATTAATGAACCAATTTATTTATCAACATCCTGGCCTATTTATTAATGTCCAAAAAATATTTGCATGGACAATCTCCATGAATCCTACACAAAGTAAGACTCGTTTAAAACTTATCTAAGGCAGTTTGCAGATGATAACCAGGAAATGTTGGTTTGGACCTTGTTCATCAAATTTCCCAAACTTAATGCTCTCATGAGCTCTCATTTTATTAAAACTAATAAACTCTCTCTCTTCCAGGACATGGATAAAGATTGATTACAATCTAACAGGAAATCCTTTGTATGAATATATATTTTGTAAGCCAAGTCATCTATTCTTCAGTGGAGAGAACTTAATATTACCAGCCAAGTCTCATATTCCATAAGACTGACCTGGTAGCCTATTAATGATCAAAGCCTATTTTTAAATTCCTGGCATTTCCCACCCTCCTCCCGCAGTGGAGAGTCAATGTGACATTTACAGAAGGAAATCTGCTTGGCTGTGTGTTTCCAAATGTCCATTTGTCTCAAATCAATGTTATTTTCAAAGAAACCTTCTAGTTTTGTTTTGCATGAGCTTAGAGAACACATTTAAAAGGTTGCCAAAGGCCACCTTCCATCAGTTTGGAAAATTCTGACAGTTTTGCTTCTATTACTTTTCAGAAAATGAAGAGTCTGCTTCGGTGCAAAGGAATTCAGAACACAAGTCTTTACTGCTCCATCCTTGTTGGAGCAATACTTACACCTATGAAAGCAAAACAACTTTCTCAGCATCAAAGAAAGAAGTAAAACCTGTAAAATGTTCCTGACATTATAAGATATATTTTAAATTAGCTTGAGGCATGGAGCAGTTAGTCTGGTTAGACCTCTTAGTCCATTTTTAGACCTAGAATGGGGCTTCCCTGGTAGCTCAGCTGTAAAGAATCCTCCTGCAATGAAGGAGATGCAGGTTCAATTCCTGGGTCAGGAAGATCCCCTGCAGGAGAAAATGGCAACCCACTCCTGTATTTTTGCCTAGGAAATCCCATGGACAGAGGAGCCTGGCAGGTTACAGGCCATGGTGTCGCAAAAAGTCAGATACAACTGAGCGACTGAGTGTGCAAGCAAGACCTAGAACAATAGACTTTTGGAGACATTTGAGGTCATCTGACTGACCACTTATCCTCCAGGGGGGGGAAGTTAGTTCTGGAAAAATTCAATGTTTTCCTAAAGTCACATGAAGTAACTGACAGCATGAGAACCCAAGTTCCTGACTCCTAGTCTCCCATCCTTTCTGCGGTGTCTTTTCTTTCCCTACCTTATTTACTTTGCATAAAATATGATTTCCCTGAAGTCTCATCTCCCTGGGTATAATGATAGAAATACTAAACAATTCTGTCATACCTTTCAAAAAACTAAATGTAATACTTCTATGGCAAAGCAAACTCATATTACTTACTTACTAGTTTAGTTGAGATCACAACAGGAGATGGATAGGTGTAAAACACCATAAGGAATTTTAGGAACAAATTGTAAAAGAAGGAGGTATCCTGATAAGCTGAAGAACATAGATTTTGTGGAAAAGGTAGGCTGAAGAGTGATCAGTCACAGGGGAGACAAGGCGGGTGTGCATGCGTGCTCAGCCACTCAGTCGTGTCTGACTTTTCCGACCCTATGAACTGTAGCCCGCCAGGCTCCTCTGTCCATGGGATTTTCCAGGCAAGAATACTGGAATGGGTAGTCATTTCCTTCTCCAAGGGATCTTCCCGACCAAGGAATCAAACTCACATCTCCTGCATTGGCAGGCAGATTCTTTATCACCATTCATATAGTGTTTATTAAATGCCAGTGCATACATGCATGCATGCTCAGTCATGTCCAACTCTTTTCAACCCCATAGACTGCAGCCCTCCAGGTTCCTTTGTCCATGGGATTTTCCAGGTAAGAATATTGGAGTGGGTTGTCATTTCCTCCTCCAGGGGATCTTCCCAACCCAGGGATCAAATCCATATATCCTGAGTCTCCTGCATTGTCAGGTGGATTCTTTACCACTGAGCCACTTGGGAAGTCCTTTAAATGCCAGACCCAATGTTAACTCTCTTCTCTATATTATCTAGTTTAATGTTCATGATAAAGCAGGTCTTATCATCACCATCTTACAAACTTGGAAACCAAGCATTAGAAGGTTAAAGATTTTCTCAAGAAGGATCTGAGCCTAGAATCATGGGTCTGAAGCCCCAGGTGAGCTCACCACTGGGCTGCATGCCCTGCCTGGGTCCCTCTGTGGATGTAGGGGCTGACTGCACTGACTCCATCTTTCTTGTACTCATGCACTGAGTTTAAGATCTGTGAGCTTAAAGAGTCTTGGGTGTTTTTCCAATATGGTAATGTCCCTGTGAGCAGACTCTAATGTCCTGGCTGAACCAACCCTCTCTCAGAGGCTGACAGCATCTGCCACTGAAAAGCGAACTAGCCTGGCCATTTGCATCAGATGAGCCCCCTACTCCCACTGGCCTACATACACAGTGTATGCCCATAAAACAGTGTTTGAGCTTAGTGTGAAAGTCAATGCCTTATTTGTTCAATGTTTAGGATACTTCTTTCTGTGATCTAGAAAAATACAAGAGGTAAAGACCAGAGGGACTTCCCTGGTGGTCCGGTGGCTAAGACTCTGCCCTTGCAATGTAGGGGGCCTGTGTTTAACCCCTGATCAAGGAACCAGATCCCACATGCTCAACTTCTAAGAGGTTCCTTGCCACCTCTAAAGACCCAAGGCAGCCAAGTAAATAAATAAATAAATATTTGGGAATTTGCTGGTGTTCCAGTGATTAAAACTTCACCTTTCAATGCAGAGGGTTTGATCCATGGTTGGGAAGATAAGATCCCACATGCCTTTCAGCCAAAAAATACTGAAACATAAAACAGGAGCAGTACTGTAATAAATTCAATAGAGACTTTTAAAGTGGTCCACATCAAAAAACAAACCTTAAGAAAAAAATAAAAGACTAGAAAGGTCAGTAGGGACTGTTCAAGCTCATGTAAGTCGTTACTTCCTAAACTGAAGAAGAGTCCCTGCTTAACTTCTTCAGTATCTCCTACTTGCGTAGTCTTTGTCCAGGTGTTTAATGTTTGACTGTGAATCTTATACATGTGTCGTGCTAAGTTGCTTCAGTCATGTCTGACTCTTTGCAAACCCATGGACTGCATCCCATCGACTCCTCTGTCCATGAGATTTCCCAGGTAAGAACACTGAAGTGGGTTGTCATTTCCTCTTCCAGGGCATCTTCTGACCCAGGGATCAGACCCAGGGATCAAACCCATGTCTCTTGCGGCTCCTGAATTGCAGGTGGATTCTCTACCACTGAGCCACAAGGGAAGCCCGAATGTCATACATACACGGCTGTTGATTATTACTATCATCATTATTTGACATTACACTTTGCTGCTGTTGTTGTTCAGTCACTAAGTCATGTCTGAATCTTGTGACCTCACGGCCCGCAGCACACCAGGCTCCTCTGTCCTCCACTATCTTCTGGCATTTGCTCAAATTCACATGCATTGAGTTGCTGATGTTAACCATCTCATTCTCTGTCTCTTCCTTCTCGTTTTGCCTTCAGTCTTTCCCAGCATCACTTTAAATTTCATTATTCACTCATCACTTAGCAAGTACCAAGTGCTCTTTCTCTGCATAAACAACACTGTTAATGTTGAGAATCCAAACACAAAAGATCTAGTCTCTGCTTTGTAACATTTATAATAAAATATTCATTTATTAATTGGGTCATTTGGTGAAAATAAGAAGTTGTTAGGATATATGCCAGAAAATGTGGAGCAAATAATCATGATCATTAATATTAATAATGAGTAGCTAATTTGAAAAATGCTACCTCCATTGAACTCATTATTTACCAGGCATTGTTGTAGGCACTTCACCTACTTTCTCTTTTGTTCTTACTAGAAAGATCCCCTGGAGAAGGGATAAGCTACCCACTCCAGTATTCTTGGGCTTCCCTTGTGGCTCAACTGGTAAAGAATCCGCCTGCAATGCGGAAGACCTGGGTTCTAATCCCTGGGTAGGGAAGATCCCCTGGAGAAGGATGGCCTGGAAAATTCCATGGGGTTGCAAAGAGTCAGATACAACAGAGTGACTTGCACTTCACTTCACCTCATAGGCTTTAAGAAGTAAGATAACTCACTTAAGGTTATTTACACAGCTGGTCAAATTTAAAACCAGGTTGCTAGATTCAAAGCACACACCCTTCACCACCCAGTACCAGAAAATACATATGTAAATCAGAGTTTTCTCTAAAAACTAGTGGAGACATGGAGTTAGCTAATGGAAAGCATGCATTTGTACTCCAGAGAGTTGTGCAGAATAATTTATTTTTTTAATTAATTTTTATTTTTTAGTTTGTTTTTGCTTTACAATACTGTATTCGTTTTGCTATACATTGACATGAATCAGCCACGAGTGTACATGAACTCCCAATCCCGACCCCCACCTCCCCCCTCCCACCCCACACCTTCCT
>SJXQ01012575.1:0-20814 GCA_006408695.1 Aepyceros melampus
CTTGATGAAGGTGAAAAAAGACAGTGAAAAAGCTGGCTTTAATCTCAACATTCAAAAAATGAAAGCCATGGCATCTAGTCCTATCGCTTCATGGCAAATAGATGGGGAAGCAATCAAAACAGTGAGAGGCTATTTTGGGGGGGGCTCCAAAATTGCTGCAGATTGTGACTGCAGCCATGAAATTAAAAGACGCCATGAAATTAAAAGACACTTGCTTCTTGGAAAAAAAGCTATGACAAACCTAGACAGCATATTAAAAAGTAGAGACATTACCTTGTTGACAAAGGCTGTATAGTCAAATCTATGCTTTTTCCAGTAGTCATGGTCTTGTATGGATGTTACAGTTGGACCATAAAGGTGAGCACTGAAGAATTGATGCTTTTAAACAGTGGTGTTGGAGAAGACTCTTGAGAGTCCCTTGGAGAGTAATGAGATCAAACCAGTCAATACTAAAGGAAATCAGTCCTGAATATTCATTGGAAGGACTGATGCTGAAGCTGAAGCTCCAATAATTTGACCACCTGATGCGGAGAGCTGATTGATTAGAAAAGACACTGATGCCGGGTAAGATTGAGGGTAGGAAGAGAAGAGGATGACAGAGAGTGAAATGGTTGGAGAGCATCAGCCAATCAATGGGCATGAGTTTGAGCACGCTCAGGGAGACAGTGAAGGACAGTGAGGCCTGGAGTGCTGTGTCTGTGCTGCGTTCCCACTCTTTGCAAGTTGGACACAACTGAGCAACTGAACAACAACAAAAGGTGGAGTTTTTAGGAATTGCCTGGTGTTTAGAACCCACATTCTGAACAGAGTATCGCTGGGGTCCAGCCCCCGCAGGATCCAGGGAAACTCAAAGGAGAAACAGCACCGGCAATTGATTTAGAGAGAGATAAGGAAAGAATGTTGAAGATAAGAAAACAGAGGAGAGAAAGAGGCTGATATTCCTTGGTTTACATAGAGAACCAATAAAACTCCGAGGCAAGAAGTTTGCCCTATTCACGGAGGCCACAGGTGCCCTCCCAGTCCCTGAGGGAGTGAAGACGCAGAACGTCTTCCCATTCAGGTCTTACAAACCCGGGCAGATAAGTGAACGCAGGGAGCCCCTATGCTCCAAGGGATCAGCCTGAAAAAAAGAGGGAGAGGGAGAGAGAGAATGATTGACATGAGGAGACCAAGCTGCTTTGGTGAGCGAGGCCCAAAAGCTTTATTTTTCAAAAGGTACTTTTATACCTTGCCTTATACATAGAGGGAAATGAAAGATGCAAGGTCATACAGAGTCAGCACAAACATTCCAGCAGTTTTGCCCTTATCAAAACCAGGATTTTTTTCTGCATAACTTTCCCACAAATGATGTTGTGTACAGTATCTTCTGGCCTTGGAGGCCTGTAAACACTTTATGACCCTCTTTTGATAAAGGCTGCTCAACCAGAAAACTTATTTTTCTTTATATTTCTAATCTATGTCAGCCTCAGAAAATGCCAAAAAGAGTTACATTTCACAGAGTAAAGGTGCAGTGAGTTACAAGAAAGAACCAATTAGCTCAAAGATCTAATGTGGTTAAATTCAAGGCTACACTTGTTTTTCTTACATTCTCACTATGTTAACTAATGCATTCCTAGGTGCACAGTGGATAAGAGATATGAGAACTTAGCAACAAGCATTGGCCCAATAATGAAATTCTACATCAGCACTACTCTAATAACTTTTAACTCTTTGAAAGGCTCTATGTTTTAGGCTTTCCGTGCCTCTCACAGTTGAGAGGCTGTAAATAATCATATGTGTAGCCGCAAGAGTCTGGATATACCTGCTGAGCAAGCTAGAATGCTAACAGAGGGGGTTTGATTTGAAATATTCCCCTCATGTCTAGGAGACTTATTAGCTATAGTCTTAAGTTGATTTTCTCCAGAGAAAGGTGGTCAGGGATAGCGCCCTGTTAATGTCAGAGGAGTTGGTGAAAGTCATGAAACAGTAAAACAGACAGATTCTGGTTTTGAGGTAGATGCTTGAGAAAGCCTAGGGAACCCCTTGAGTTCTGAAGCCTTGCTTACTGTTCTCTTCCACATGACTTTGTCATGGGTGGGATCTCCCGTGGTGGCTCCTGGCAGAGTATCTCAAAGTCAAATGCTTACAAGTGTCAAAAAATTGAATAAAGTGGCAGGTGTAAGTACACAAGTGAGTGGAAAGAACCGTGGAGAACACAGAGTTGCAGGACTGCTGTGAAAAGGGGAGAGCTATCATATGATTCTCAGTGTGTCCTGGCATTCTGATCTTTCAGTGAAGCCAGAAATTTTGTTTTCATATAAAATTTCCTAAATTTTAAATGCTCACACAATTTTAAATCTCTGTAAACTAAACAAAAGTATGCCAAATATGTTTTGTAAACCTTCAGGTTCCAACTGGTGATTTAAACATATATATCCATTTTTTCACATTAGACATTGCAGAGAGAAGTTTTCCATGTTCTATCAAGAGTATCTGTGACCCTTGAGAAGGATAGCTTAGATGTTCTCAAGACTTCTGTTTTTAAATATGCCTCCTCTTGATTTAATGATAACTAAAATTTGTCTAAAGAAACCTTTATTTAAATTGGAAACAGAGAAAGCTTTCTTTCCAACTTTCACATCCTTCTCTCTCCTCTTATAATTCTCTCTTTTCTCAATGTAGGAGAGTCTGGGAATATGATACTTGCTAATTTTATTATTTCTCTTTATTATTCATAGAAAAATTATAAATGCTCATTTTAAAACAGTATGCCATCTTTCAATATATACATTCTATATTCTGGAACTAGTATGTTTTAAATGAATATAAAATTATCATAAATATTTTTGATAAGAATTCTTAATAATTTCTCATCAATTATGTTTCTCCTACTAGCTTCCATTTTGAGAATCTCTGTGTGTTCGTTTCAGATCCCCAAGCCTATATTTTATTTTTTTCAGTGCACAGAATTCTTTTCTAGTATTTCTACTACTCTAGTTACTAAGTTCTTATTTATTTATTTGAAAGAACTATGTTTTATTCTGTCAATTTAACTTTCTTGAAATTTATTTTGTTAACATGCATTGAATCCTGAGTTACAAAATAATTGAGCTCTACAAAAGTTATCCAATTATGAAAACTCAGTGAAGAAAGTTGACATTTAAAGGAACTCTATAATAAATATTTTACAAAGCAAGTAATGAACCCCTATTTAATTTATTCTTTATATGAAGCATTTTGCAAATGTTAGTTTTATTCATAGCAAATGTGCATGTCACTGACAACTTTCTTTAGATTAGAATTTGAAAAATACAAAGAAGTCATGTTACATTACTATGAATTATTCTAATTTCTCTGCTATTAATACAATATATATCCTAATATTCAAAGTCAATCCAAAAATATCTGAAATATGTGCCTGGGTGTGCATGCACTTGTACAGGCCCATTCTAATGCACAAACACATGCGCACACATACACAATTTTCCTACTGAATTGCAAGGCGGTTTTAACAATTTCCAGGTAAAGGATATACTTACATTTGATTGCTTCAAATAATTACTACAACTAATAATTATTTCTGGGGTGGGGCAGTGGGTGGGATCTATAGTGAGGTTGCGTTATCAGGG
Organism: Aepyceros melampus; assembly: GCA_006408695.1. Lineage (NCBI taxonomy): Eukaryota > Metazoa > Chordata > Mammalia > Artiodactyla > Bovidae > Aepyceros > Aepyceros melampus. The sequence goes on from SJXQ01012575.1 coordinate 3,609, forward strand.
GGCAAAGTCCTAAGTTATCCAATTATGAAAACTCAGTGAAGAAAGTTGACATTTAAAGGAACTCTATAATAAATATTTTACAAAGCAAGTAATGAACCCCTATTTAATTTATTCTTTATATGAAGCATTTTGCAAATGTTAGTTTTATTCATAGCAAATGTGCATGTCACTGACAACTTTCTTTAGATTAGAATTTGAAAAATACAAAGAAGTCATGTTACATTACTATGAATTATTCTAATTTCTCTGCTATTAATACAATATATATCCTAATATTCAAAGTCAATCCAAAAATATCTGAAATATGTGCCTGGGTGTGCATGCACTTGTACAGGCCCATTCTAATGCACAAACACATGCGCACACATACACAATTTTCCTACTGAATTGCAAGGCGGTTTTAACAATTTCCAGGTAAAGGATATACTTACATTTGATTGCTTCAAATAATTACTACAACTAATAATTATTTCTGGGGTGGGGCAGTGGGTGGGATCTATAGTGAGGTTGCGTTATCAGGGGGCAAAGTCCATGGTTCTCCAGAATCCATTCTGACAAGACTCAATTTCTTGTTACCGAAGTGACATTTAATATACACTTGACCTTCACCTCAAATTCTAAAATTGTCAGTTTTCTTTATGATAGCCTCCAGTTAAGAAATTAATCAAAAGTTTAGGAAAATAAATTAGTTATTTAACTTTTGTCACTCAGCACCAAAAATAATATGAGAAGTTTCTTGCACTGATAGGAAATATGTACTGTATTTCTTTATTTAATTAATTGGTTTTTTTTTTTTTTTTACTTTGGCCTAACTATCTTGAACTTCTCAGGGACAGTGATTTTCCTGCCAGTCTGTACAGTCAGTCACTCACATGTCACAGGACAAATTTCATTATCATTTGAAAGCTGTATTATATCTCACTCTTGACTGTGCCTCCTAATGTTTTATATCTCTCGCTTCTAAATTTCTACAGACCTAGATCTTTATCTTTACTAAGATAGAAACCTCTAGCTGTCACAGTTGTACATATTCTTCTTCATCTCCCAATTCTGGTATCACCTGCCTCTCTTCCAAATTAAAACCTGTATAAACAGTTGCTAATATTATACTTTTCCCACTATCCCTTTGCCACTCTGATCCACTTTGCCTACCCAAAGTTTATCATGGCTCCAATTATGGAAACTTATTTGATCTTGCTCTTCTGGATTTTCTAGAGAAAGTAATAAAACAGTGATGAATGAGCAGATGTACCATCAGTCTTTTCTTATATTCAAACTCAATTAAAATTGTAGTCTTGCCTAACAACTGTTTCATATTTTATCATTGATTCTTATATTGGCAACTGTAACCCTTCTGCAACATTAATTGGAAACTATCCAACCACATTTCCCCTTATTTAAAAATAGTTACTTTATTTGTAGCCTCATAACTTCCTTAATAGGAACATAATCCCATCTGTATTTTTTTCTCCTTGTTCAAGCTAATTACTAAATTGATCCTCTATGATTTACCCTGTTAAGCCACTTTTGACATAAATATAAACTTTAGATAAACTCTACAACCCTCAGATACAGTGATTAAACCAGAGAGGTTGACTATTTTTAGAGAAGAATTCTATAATGTATATATTTGTTCACTTTTATTCATGATGAACAATAACAAAACAAAACCCTCAAATAGGCTTTTCAAAATTCCTGGCAATCTCTTCTGTTTGGCTTGTTAGTTCCACTTCCCAGGAGGATTATTTCTTAGATAATCTTCCTCACTCAGATGTCCCAATCTCCTATACCCTTTTCTCAATAACCACCCATAGCTGATGACCTCACCCAGTATTTTCACTGCCTTTGTCTTCTCCCCAGCAAACTCATAATCCTGTCCAGATTAGCTCCATCTATTTCTTCACTACTTTTATAATGAAAGGAGTATCATTCCTTCTACCAAAGGCTAGTCTTCCATGGGTTCTCTGAAGCCCATCCATTTGACTCTTCTAAAACTTCTGCTTCTTGATTAGTTCTTCCTCTCTCCTTCCCTCCATGCCATTATGTCAGCGAAACAGCATCTAGTATCTTCAGCCATTATTTAAAAGAAAACAAGCATTCAATGCCACATTCTCTCCCACCACTAGGTCATATCCTTGACCTCTCTCAGAGCCAACCTGCCCAGAAGGTTTGTCTGTATGGCTATCTCCAACCCAATCTATTGTCCTGCTGTTCCACTAGACCTTTCAGTTAAGGTCACCGATATTGCTAATGGTATTTCTATACTTGGCTTGTATGATATCTTACCAAGTTAAGTTACACACATGTTCTTAAAATTCTCTTCTCTCCTGACTTTCAAGAATGACATGTTTTGCTCTCTTTCCTTATCCTACTGATCCTCTTTCATGATCTCATTTCTATTTTCTTCTCCTTCACCAGTTTGTAATATTGAATCATTTGTGGTTTAAACTTGAACTCTCCTCTCTATACACATGCTTTTACATATAGTCAGTCAGTCAGTTCAGTTGCTCAGTCATGTCTGACTCTTTGCAACCCCATGAACTACAGCACGCCAGGCCTCCCTCTCCATCACCAACTCCCGGAGTCCACCCAAACCCACGTCCATTGAATAGGTTATCCCACTCAGAAACTGTAGTCAACTTATATATATTGTGAAGGAACAAGTACATTCTATAGTTGAGTAAACACAAATCTTATAAAAAGACATATCTTTTATTTTATTTTTTAAATTAATTTTTATTTTTTAGTTTGTTTTGTTTTACAATATTGTATTCGTTTTGCTATACATTGACATGAATCAGCCACGAGTGTACATGAACTCCCAATCNCGTTGCCATTTACTTTATTGTTTTGGGTTCAGGTTTATATGCCATTTTTGTGGTTCCTGTCTAGAAAACATCCTTTAGCATTTGTTGGAGAGCTGGTTTGGTGGTGCTGAATTCTCTCAGCTTTTGCTTGTCTGTAAAGCTTTTGATTTCCCCTTCATATTTGAATGAGATCCTTGCTGGGTACAGTAATCTGGGCTGTAGGTTATTTTCTTTCATCACTCTAAGTATGAAAGACATATCCTTTAAATTTTTGATTAAAGTCTTAAGGTTAAAATTTAGATTATGGAAATAAAAACTAAAGCTTTTAGTTACCAACTGAATAAATTGGGCAGTCTCTTGATCTTTTTACTGTAGGCAGTCATATCCAGGACTGAGATTCAAAATAACAAGAAATAGTATATGTAAACATTTTAACTTAAAAACTTTGCCCACTTATTACTCTTCTATTTGTATTCTTTATAAATTTATGTGGTCATCAGAATACATATATATATATATATTTGGGATTTTTATAATCTTACTGTAAATGTCAATTTCAACAAAACATTTGAGCATTAAAAAATGTGTTTTATGCCAAACAGAAGTGAAACAATTTTGTAATCAGTCAGTTAAAGAAATAAGTCTGTAAATTCAGAGTTCTGTAAGGATAATGAGGCTTTGAACCATTTCCTGAACAGGACCTGGGTTTCTATTCTCTATATTTTTCATAAAAGGTAATACTCACCCATATTCTTTGGAATAAATAAACTGTCTTATTAATTATCTAATATACTTCTTAAACCTTGATTATCTCTGTGCTAAACCTTCTCACTTTTCCCTATTATTTTCTTAATCTCTTTTGTTTTTCATAAATTTTTTATTCTCAAATCTGTTTCAAGAAACTTCTTCAGCTATATCAACCTTTCAGTAACTCTGTTTGAACTTTCGTCTAAAATTTTGTCTAATGTATCCATTACATTTTTAACTTGAATTTTAATGGCTTTCTGACTCTAAATTTATATATATATATTAAAAATCTTTTATTCTGCTTTCTGATCTTACATTATTGACTTACATTTGCAAGGCTTTTGAGAAGGTATTTTTAAATACATTCAATACAAAACATGTCATCTCTTCAACATATTCCAGGCTTGAAAATTCAAATTTTTGGAGTCTTTGTCAATCTAACACTGCCATTGTTGTTTTAGTTAACTCTAACACATGATGCCTTGTTTTCTTAAGTTGTATGATTTTCTATTTAATTAAGACTCACTAATTTTTCTTGACAGTTTATCTCTGAAAATTATTTGAGACTTTGAACAATTTATGTGGAATATTTGCATTTGTTTCTTCCAATGATTTATGGAAAATAAACTAACTTTTTTTTCTAACTTTTCAACTTTAGTGTTTTTTCACCACTAATATACTTTAATTCAGTCAGTAAATTTATGTGAGAACACGTGTTTATAAATTATGTAGAATTTTTTTTTTACCCCTGTTCAGATTTAGTGTCAGGAAAGGTAAGTTTACTTCTTAATGATATATTTATTTCTTAATTATCTTAATATTGAAAAAAAATTAGAGAAAAATCATCTCTCTAAAAATATTAAGGTATTTTAAAAATAGATACTAATTAATATCTAATAGATATTAATTAATACTGACCCCAGGTACTGTAGCCCTCCAGGCTTCTCCATCCATGGGATTTCCCAGGCAAGAATCCTGAAGTAGATTGCCATTTGTGTGATTTGATGGTATTAAACTAGACAAACAGGTAAATGAACCAAAATGGCAGTCCTGCATATATGGAACTAGACGTGGGATACAAGTGTTATTACAAATAAGTGGCTAAATTATTTTTCATTTTCTACTGAATAAATACTTTTGGAACTTAGGCTATATAGATAGTTAGAAATGACATTAGATAGCTATGTTAATCTATATAAATACACAAATTTCCAATTGATTAAGATTTAAGTGGGATACTGTTTATTATTGAACAGAAATGAGAAATGGATAATGTTTAGTATCTTCACAGGGTGGGATATTATTTTGTGTTTTAAGAAAGTACATTAAGACATTTAAAGAAAGATTATTATTTGTGTGTACCTAAAATGTGATCACAATATAGTGAGTGAAGTCGCTCAGTTGTGTCTGACTCTTTGAGACCCCAGGTACTGTAGCCTACCAGGCTTCTCCATCCATGGAATTTCCCAGCAGGAATACTGGAATGGGTTGCCATTTCCTTTCCCAGGAAATCTTCCTGACCCAGGGATTGAACCCAGGTCTCCCACACTGTAGGCAGATGCTTTATCATCTGAGCCACCTGGGAATATTAATACATCTTAAATAAATAATTTAAGTGAATGATAGCATTAGAAATGAAAGGAAAAAGTGTTAGGAGAGAGTTTTCAGAACACAATTCTAAAGATTAATTTTTAAAGAAATTATAATAAGATAAAATATTAAGATTTGATGTAATTGAGTTACAGGTAAGTATATCTATTGTATTATTTCCCTCTTTTTTTTTTTTGTATGCCTGAAATATTTCCAAACATTTTAAGTGGGTAAAAAAGAAAGCAATGGCTATAATTACCTTTATTCTTTCAAAAAATTACAAAATCTTCCCTGGAGCGAAGTGTCTTCTTAGGGGCCACCTGCTGCAGAGCATGTTCTACTCAGATGTTTAAGTATTTTTATCAGTTATGTACTCTGCTATTGTAATATCTCTGCATTTACAAAAGTAGATAAAACATATTTTTTGTTCCCTTCTTCAAATGACAAGATCATATGCATACTAGGAATTTTCATGCTATTAGTTGTCATAGTGAAAGTGCAGGCAGGATTAGGTCTACCAGAGGATCAGAAAGGCCATAAAGATTGGTAAAGACAAGCATTTCTAGGTTCCTTCTTCTCTGGACACAGCACAAACCATTCCGGCCCTTGTGTTAGGTCTTCACGGTGATTCTTATAGCTGTTCAGTCATCCCAGATGAATGGTAACATTTATGTCTATAAGACTTCGATATTTATTTGAACATGTGAGTGTGTTTTGGTTTTATACTGTGTTCTATTTTTCTCCACCAATTCAAATCTTTTCTTAAAGTAAGCGGGGTATAAATTCTAAACTAAAAGCAGGTACTCCTGAAAAGTTTTCATGATGTGCAACCATGCAGGGGTCAAGGTCACAAGGTTATCAGAAACGATGCACACCCACAGTGCCATTTAATTCAAAAGCTATTTGTAACTGTGTGAGGTTAACTCATTTACAACAGGGACAAGTAAGTTGAAGTTTAAACAGTGTATATGAGTTTTCCATTTCTCAAATAACTTAAGTTTTCAACTATTTCCCTTTAATAATTGGTACTATAGGGTTGCTGGACTCTTTCCTGTGCTTGCCTGACTGCTCAGATGTAGAATTTCTGATAGCACAGTAGCAGTAACTGAGGAGATAACTAACAGCAGTATTCAGAAACCCCTCGTAGAAGATCTCAATGAAATTCCTTAGCTCTGAACTTGATTTGCAACTTAGATATAAATGCATAAGTTGGTGGAAGCCTTATGAAGTCAGCCTCTGTTTGAGACTAATTTCCCAGAATAAATGTATAACACATTTTTAAATTTTATTTGACTTTTTTTTAATCAAAAGAAGTCTTTTAATGGTGTTTTGTTTATTCATGTGCTTGTTCCCACTACGTGCCACTCCAAATTTTAGACTTCCTCTGCATTCCCTGGAAGATAATGATGCTTTAATATGTGCATATATATTTTTTGAAACCATAGAGTCTTCAGTTTAAGCTTGTTTCTTTATCTTCAAAGAGATAGTTCCAACTGTTACAGTAACTGGGAATACGAACACTAGTGCTCCCAAGAGCTTTGCCAATATACACATAAGCTCAAGAGTTCTTCCTGAATATCTTACTTCAAGTATCTCAAGCTGGGGACCTCAGCATGGTCTTTCATGCCTCTCTGTCTCTAACAACCATGTAATCAAGCTTCAAGTCCTATTGATGCTGATTCTTTTATCTTTTCATCTTTCTACATCTCTCTTTTTCCTTTTATTCCCACAGCTTCTACCTTAGGGCAGATCCTCCTATTTATTTCTTCAGACTATTGCAATAACTTGTTGATGGTCTCTTGCCTTTAATTTGGACCCATATAGTCATCCCCATCATCCCCCAATACAGACACTGTTGCTAAGATCACCTTCCACAGCACTGATATCACTTCTTCTCCCTTAAAAGAATTAAGCCCAAGCATTTATATGGTATTAAGACTTTCACTACATCATGAATTATACATTCAAAGATCTTTTTATATTATTTTAATTACTAAAGAGCAAATGATAAAAGACATATGAATCATTTTTGATTTCCTTATTTTAATTTTCCGAGTAAAATCTTCCAAAAGATTCATAAACTCAAATATTTGCTCAGCCCATCTGTTGATTTGCTCATTAGTAAAACTGAATATTTGTAGCATCTAGTGCTAGCATTTAAAGCACAGTTTACATCAGAGGAAAATAAGAAATTAAGTGTATGTGATTCAAATAAATAATTTTAAATAAACTGTAATTCACCAAACTGTACTTTAATCAGGAAAACAAGAAAGTACATGCAGGACAAATTTTGAATTTTACTATTGCCTGCTTTGCTTTTGACAACATATTTTGCATTGGAATCTTGAATTGGAGAAAATTCTTTTTAAGGTCTCAAACAGAAAACTTTATTTTCCAGTTGCTTTACTATTGGAGGTGAATATATAGAATTTCAGCAATATCTTTAACAGGAATAAGAGCTTTCTAATATGTATTGAGGAATTTCTTTTCTATCATAAAGGTGCAAAGTAAATACTACTTTATCTCTCTTTTGCAGTCTCTCTTGGCCAAATAAATAAGCTCATTTTCAAAAGTGTAGACATGTTTTTATGCCAATGACAAATATAAATGGGAGAAAAGCAACTGAATTTTCTCAGAATTCTACATAATCACTATTTTTCAAAAAATAGTTCCTTTCAGACAACTTGGTGACTAGAAAATTGTTAATTTAAAGTTAGGAGTCTCTAGGTGGAATCAACCACTTTAGAGAAACATCACTGATCTTCAGTATGGCAGTTGCTTGGTTATGTGGGTTGACACTGTGTATTACAAAGTAAACATTCATAAACAGCAAATTTTCTCTCATGTCAATACTTATTAATATGCTAGTATTCAGTTTTAGTAGTGGTGTTATTTTACTTTACCAAAGGTAGAAGCCACTATGAATTATTTCCAATTCAATTTAATTAGAATGGAGAAATTTCATTGAAGAAACTCTTTTTCTTTCCCTCCCTTTATCCCTCCCTCTCTCTCTCTCTCTTCCGTCATCCCCACCCTTTCTTTCTCTCTTTCCTCTCCCTCATTTCTCTTCTTTCTTTTTTTCCTTCTTCTCCCTCTCACTTTCCCTCTGTCTTTCTCAATACATCCATACCTTATTTTATTGTATTTTGCTTTATACAATACACTATATTTGCAGGTACTGTGGGTTCTGACAAGTTAAAACTCTGTGGTGACTCTGCTTAGAGCAAGTCTATCATTGCTATTTTCTAATAGCATTTGCTCACTTTGTGTATCCATATCACATTTTATTCATTCTCACAACATGGCAAACTTTTTTGTTATTAATACTATTTTATTATTAATAGTATTTTGATGGTGCTCTATGATCAGTATTCTTTAATGGTATTATTGTAATTGTTTTGATGTGCCACAAATCATGTCCATATAAGAGAGCAAACTTCACTGATGAATGTTGTGTGTGTTCTGAATGCTCCACAGCCCAGCTCTTTCCTTTTCTCTTTTCTTCTTCTTGGCCTCACTATTTTCTGAGACATATCAATACTGTACGCCAATCACTAACCCTATATTGGCCTGTAAGTGTTCAAGCAAAAGGAAGAGTCACAAATTTCTCAATTTAAATAAAAAACTAAAACTAGTTAAGTTTAGAGAGGAAGTCATGTCAAAAGCCAAGCTAAGGCAAAAGCTAGGTTTCTTGTACTAAACAGTCAGGCAAACTGTGAATAAAAGGAAAAGTTCTTGAAGGAAATTAAAAGTGCTACTCCAATGAACATATGAATGATAAGAAAGTGAAACTTTTTGTGAAACCTTGCCTATGGAGAAATCCAGGGTGGAGATCAAACCAGCCACAACATTCACTTAAAGCTTAATCCAGAATTGAATGCTAAGTTTCTTCAATTTTATGAAAGTTGAGAGAGGTGAGTTTGAAGCTAGCAGAGGTTAGTTCATGAGGTTTCAGAAAGAGGATTTTCAATAACATAAAAAATGCAAAGTGAAACAGCAAGGGCTAATGTAGAAACTACAGCAAGTCATTCAGAAGCTCCATCCTTGAAAATGGATAAAAGTGGTCACACTAAACAACATTATTTTCAATGTAGGTGCAACAGCCTTTTATTAGAAGAAGACACCACTTAGGACTTTAATAGCTAGAGAGGAAACGCCGATACCTATCTACAAAGCTTCAAAGGACAGGCTGATTCTCTTGCTAGGCACTAATGCAACTGGGGACTTTAAGATGAAGCCAATCTTCCTTTACCATTCTGAAAATACTAGGGTCCTGAGGAATCATTCCAAATCAATCCTTCCTGGGCTCAGTAAAAGGAACAGCAAAGCCTGGATGACGGCACATCTGTTTTACAGCACGGTTTACTGAATATTTCAAGCCCACTGTTGAGATCTACTTCTCAGGAAAAAAAAGGTTCATTTCAAAATATTACTGCTTATTAACAATGCATTTGATCACTTAGAGCTCTGATGGAGATGTACATGAGAGTTATGTTATTTTCATGTTGGCTAAACACAACATGCATTCTACAGTGCAGGGATTAAGGAGTAATTTCAACTTTCCAGTCTTATTATTTAAGAAAAACATTTTGTAAGTACGAAGCTGCTAGAGATAGTGATTCCTCTCATGGATCTTGGTAAAGTCAAGAATATCTTCTGGAAAGGATTCACCTTTCTAGATGCCACAGAGAACATTCATAATTAATGGGGAAAAGATCAATACATCAACATTAATGTGAGTCTGGAGAAGCTATTTCAAACCCCCACAGAAGACTTTGAAAGATCCAGGACTTCAGTGGAGAAAATAACTGCAGACATGGTGGAAAGAGCAAGAGATCTACTATCTGAAGTAGAGACAAGATTTCACTGAACTGCTGCAATTTCCTCATAAAATTTTAACAGATGAGGAGTTGTTTCTTATGGATGAGCAACAAAAGTGGTTTCTTGAGAATAACTCTACTCCTAATAAAGATACTGTGAATATTGTCAAATTACAACAAAGGAATTAAATATTATATAAACCTTCTTGATAAAGTAGCTGTGGGTTTTGAGAGGAATAAGATTAACACCAATTTTGAAAGAAGTTCTATTGAGGGTAAAATGCTATCAAACAGCCATGCATGCTAGAGAGAAATCATTCACAAAAGGAAAAGTTAACAGAAGCAACAAACTTTACTGATGTCTTATTTTAAGAAATTGCTATGGCTTTCCCAGACTTTGGCAATGACCAGCCTGATCAGTCAGTTGCCATCAACACAGAGGCAAGCCATGCCACCAGGAAAAAGATTATGACTCACTGAAGGCTCGGATAATGATTTGTGTTTTTTTATCAATAAAGTATTGTTTAATTAAGATATGTACATTTTTTAGACAGTCTTATTGTACATTTAAGTGACTACATCATAGCGTAAACAATAATTTTATATGCACTAGGAAACTAAAAAATACATGTGAGTCACTTTATTGTGATATTTGCTTTATTGTGATGGTCTGGAATCAAACTTGGATCATCTCTGAGGTATGTTTGTATTCCATTAAGAGTGTTCCTTAAAACTGGAATAATTTGTCAAAGTGGGTATCTTTTCTAACAATGGCAAACCACTTCAGTACTCTTGCCTGGAAAATCCCATGGACGGAGGAGCCTGGTGGGCTACAGTCCATGGGGTCGCAAAGAGTTGGACACAACTGAGCGACTTTGCTTTCACTTTTCACTTTCATGCATTGGAGACGGAAATGGCAATCCACTCCAGTGTTCTTGCCTGGAGAATCCCAGGGACGGGGGAGCCTAGTGGGCTGCCGTCTGTGGGGTCACACAGAGTCGGACATGATTGAAGTGACTTAGAAGCAATAAGCACTATCATTGCTTCTTTCAATTTAACTAATAATTTACTCACAAGTACGAAAGTGATACATATATATGGATGTCTAAGGAACTTTCACATCGTGATGAAAACAGCTAAGTCACAGGCATCAGTGTGGCCATGACAGTAGACAGTAGACATATTACAACTTCTTTCCCAAGGGAATATTAAAGAGGAATTTAAAATCTGAATGAACACTGACTACTACACAAACTACGAGCACACTGTATACTCTTCTTAACAATAATGCAAATTAGAAACAGACCTCCTCATTTTCCTACACCCTCTGAGTAGCAGGCATATATTAACACATCAATACTTTAAGGCATGATGGGCTGTGATGGTCAAGGAAGGTGGAAGATGAAAGTAACTCTCTCTCCTCTCCTGAGAGAAATCAAATAGACTTCAATTGTTAACTCTTACAAATAAGGATAGTATTTACCTTGTTTGACCTTATATCACCAAGGCTTATCACCGTGACTTTGAGACATTCTAATTAATAATTATTTCTGAAATAATTAATTCACCAATAAATCTGGAACTAGCTAATACATCTTCAATATCAATAACCTCAGATATGCAGATGACACCACCCTTATGGCAGAAAGTGAGGAGGAACTAAAAAGCCTCTTGATGAAAGTGAAAGAGGAGAGTGAAAAAGTTGGCTTAAAGCTCAACATTCAGAAAACGAAGATCATGGCATCTGGTCCCATCACTTCATGGGAAATAGATGGGGAAACAGTAGAAACAGTGTCAGACTTTATTTTGGGGGGCTCCAAAATCACTGCAGATGGTGACTGCAGTCATGAAATTAACAGATGCTTACTCCTTGGAAGAAAAGTCATGACCAATCTAGACAGTATATTCAAAAGCAGAGACATTACTTTGCCGACTAAGGTCCATCTAGTCAAGGCTATGGTTTTTCCAGTAGTCATGTATGGATGTGAGTGTTGGACTGTGAAGAAGGTTGAGCACCAAAGAATTGATGCTTTTGAACTGTGGTGTTGGAGAAGACTCTTGAGAGTCCCTTGGACTGCAAGGAGATCCAACCAGTCCATTCTGAAGGAGATCAACTCTGGGATTTCTTTGGAAGGAATGATGCTAAAGCTGAAACTCCAGTACTTTGGCCACCTCATGCGAAGAGTTGACTCATTGGAAAAGACCCTGATGCTGGGAGGGATTGGGGGCAGGAGGAGAAGAGGACGACTGAGGATAAGATGGCTGGATGGCATCACTAACTCGATGGACGTGAGTCTGAGTGAACTCCGGGAGTTGGTGATGGACAGGGAGGCCTGCTGTGCTACGATTCATGGGGTCGCAAAGAGTCGGACATGACTGAGCGACTGAACTAAACTGAATACATCTTCAAAGCAAAGTATGACTACTCTGTTCAGTGGACTCAAACACAATGTGTTAAAAAATGATACAAAGGAGTATACAGAACTTCTCAATGTCATCATCAAATAGATTGCAAGGTTCTTTACTTCCCTATTTCCAGTGGTGTTGTATGCAAGACCACATACGTCCCATACCCACCAGAATTACTATAAAATCTAAATAAAAGCAGCATAAATAAAATATTTTGAAAGGGTCCTGACAAATATCATTCCAATAAAATTGTTTACCCAATGGCCCTCCTTATAAAAAAGACTGGAGCAATATTGCTGTTTTACCTTATATTTATATCAAGGAAAAGATATATTGCAAAGTGCTTCATACCATGTAGAGGAAAAGAATTTCATGTTGTTTATGGGTATGTGAAAAATAGTTAATTTTCCTTATCTGTGCTTCACTGGGATGAACGAAAACATATCACAAATAATAAATGTAGTAAAATACACAACCCAATTTATCATATTCTGTTTTGTGTCTCTGTTCTTTACTTCATCTTTTCCTTGAAATGATATATAATATTCTCCCAAGCCAGACTCAGCTGTATAATGAATGCCTATGTTTCAAAATTTAGGATGAGCATTAAATCCCTTAGGAGGCCTTCTCTGACACTATGGTTCTACAATAATACTCCCTGCATGTCTTTGTCTACTTACTATACAGAGTGCTATGAATACAACTCTCTCACTAAGCAGGTTAAATTCATTGATGTTATAAGCACAAAATTATTTAATTTTTTCTAATACTTGCTTCTCGTTGTGTTTTACTAAACCCTTATTTCTCTGAGTTGTACAATCTTTATGAAATCATGTTCCCATTCTCATTTCATGAAATAATTTACTAAAAGTCAAGACCTTCTCTCCACCCTGTCACACACAAAGGGATTGATTTCTATCAAGGAAATGAGATGCTATTCTCCCCTTTTTAAAGTTCTTCCTAAAGTTTACAAGTGATTTCCTGGGGCTTCCCTCCCTTACCTTCAGTAAGAGGAACCAGTTGAGTCTCTTGACTTTCACTGAGAGGCAGATGAAAAGAAGCAAGAGGATGGACTCTCTTTAGGATGATATATCCACTGCAAGTGAGAGCTCAGGTTCCCTTCCAATTCACACCCTTCTCCTTGTACAGACCTCAAAGTGGGTTTACCACCCTCTCCCCTGAAGATTCTCATGACTAGAAGGATGACTTTTTTGAATTTAGTCCTGTGTCATTCAAATTCCACTCTAATTCTCTGCACCATTAAAAAAAAAAAAAAAAACAAGCAAACAAAAAACCTCAGGGACATGCAGATTTCAATCAGTAACTCATACCACTATTAATCTATTTTAAAACATAATTTTAAAATTATATTTTATGGCATCCTCCTTAGAGTGTAAGCCCAGTGAAGCTAGGGTCTGTGGCCTTTCCATCTTTGTGTCTCTAGGCACCTTGCAATATTTCAGTTCAGTTCAGTTCAGTCGCGCAGTCGTGTCCGACTCTTTGTGACCCCATGAATCGCAGCACGCCAGGCCTCCCTGTCCATCACCAACTCCCAGAGTCCACTCAGACTCATGTCCATCGAGTCCGTGATGCCATCCAGCCATCTCATCCTCTGTTGTCCCCTTCTCCTCCTGCCCCCAATCCCTTCCAGCATCAGAGTCTTTTCCAATGAGTCAACTCTTCGCATGAGGTGGCCAAAGTACCGGAGTTTCAGCTTTAGCATCATTCCCTCCAAAGAAATCCCAGGACTGATCTCCTTCAGAATGGCAATACTTTAGATTACTATCGCAGCACGCCAGGCCTCCCTGTCCATCACCAACTCCCAGAGTCCACTCAGACTCATGTCCATCGAGTCCGTGATGCCATCCAGCCATCTCATCCTCTGTTGTCCCCTTCTCCTCCTGCCCCCAATCCCTTCCAGCATCAGAGTCTTTTCCAATGAGTCAACTCTTCGCATGAGGTGGCCAAAGTACCGGAGTTTCAGCTTTAGCATCATTCCCTCCAAAGAAATCCCAGGACTGATCTCCTTCAGAATGGCAATACTTTAGATTACAGTAAATGTTTCTTGACTAAATGCGTTAAGTGAAGCTAATTTTCTGTTGAATTAATAATCTCTTAAGATATGTTACAGCATTAACTTAACATGGAGATTTCACAGTCTACTATATAAGATATTACACTAAGTGATTTACACATAGTGTATTTACAAGTTTACTTATTCACTAGTTTGAGGCCTCAAACCAAGCAGAGAATTCATGATTATCAATAATTTATCATCAAATTGAAAATTAGAAAAAAATGTATCCCAAGAGTTCACCTTAGTGTAGAGGCAGTCATTAACATCTGGGCACATTTGATTCCTCAGTTTATACCATGTCAACTATATAACAAAAGGCCTTCAGTGAAGGGCCCAGATTAAATTTGTTTATAGAAAACTGTATATTGTCATGATATGTGCATATACACACATAAACATGCAATTATATGACACATATATTCATGACATACATATGATAAACATATAGCTATAACCGTAATTATATACACACAATAAATACATAAATTATATTTATATTTCCTTTCTTTTATTTTCTTATATAAGGATGTTGAAGCAATGAATAAGATTCTCTGAAAATGACTCTAGGAACTCACTCCAGGTTGTTGATGTTGAGCTACCAGGTACCCTCTCCTCTCAAAGAAAGATGATGTACTCAGACTCTGTTTCTCAAGGAATCCCAGCAGGGATGACCACAACATTCTTTGAACTGTATGTGTACAGGAACAAGGCAACTGACGTTCCGATAGCACCAAAGAATTGATGCTTTTGAACTGTGGTCTTGGAGAAGACTCTTGAGAGTCCCTTGGACTACAAGGAGATCCAATCAGTCCATCCTACAGGAGATCAGTCCTGGGTGTTCATTGGAAGGACTGATGTTGAAACTGAAACTCCAATGCTTTGGCCACTTGATGTGAAGAGCTGAGTCATTTGAGAAACCCTGATGCTGGGAAAGATTAAGGGCAGAAGGAGAAGGGGACAGCAGAGGATGAAATGGTTGGATGGCACCACCGATTCAATGGTCATGGGTTTGGGTAAACTCTGGGACTTGGTGATGGACAGGGAGGCCTGGCGTGCTGCGATTCATGGGGTCCCAAAGAATTGGACATGACTAAGTGACTGAACCCAACTGAACTGAATCTGTTGTACAATTGAGGGTATACTTTTAATTTTTCCTAAAAGATTATCTTGATAAAATATTATTTGTGGAGCATGGCAACAGTATACTGTAGTAGATTCTGCTATTGTCCAGCCTGATACCCCTCTACCTCAGGATTTAGTGTATTTCTGTAGTATTCCAATGGCTACTATCTGAATCACTTTATCTGAGTCTGAGTCTCTGACTGTTGAAGCTTAAATTGCCTTAGTGCACTCAGTTTTGGTATCACAGAAAAGTAGTGGCTTACCAAAACAAATTTCTTCCAATAACTGACCTGACTTGGTATATCAATACTATAAATACCCATTTCCTCACACATCTGGGAAAATGACTTTGAGATTTCTCCTTAAGAAAGAAATCATTGAGGTACTTTAAGCTCCTTCTACTCAATTAGATAATTTGTTTGACAATGTATTCTTTATTATCTCATTCCCTTTCCTGGTACAATGACTACTTTGTTACTGTGTTTCATGAAATACTCACAAGTAAACTACTTCCATTTCTGGGGGAACCCAAATTAAGGCTATTGTCACTAGAAGTAGTTTTTTTTTTTTTAATATGAACTTATTTATTTTAATTGGAGGTTAATTACTTTACAACATTGTATTGGTTTGCCATACATCAACATGAATCCACAACAAGTATACACGTGTTCCCCATCCTGAACCCTCCTCACTCCTCCCTCCTCCCTCCTCGTACCATCCCTCTGGGTCGTCTCAGTGCACCAGCCCCAAGCATCTAGTATCATGCATCAAACCTGGACTGGCGATTCATTACATATATTATATGATACATGTTTCAGTGCCATTCTCCGAAATCATCCCACTCTCTCCCTCTCCCACAGAGTCCAAAAGACTGTTCTATACATCTGTGTCTCTTATGCTGTCTCACATACAGGGTTATCGTTACCATCTTTCTAAATTCCACATATATGCGTTAGTATACAGTCTAGAAGTGGTTTTAGAAAGCAGATCTTCAGGATAAAATTCTGAAATTTGATCACTCACTGACTAGAGACCCTAGGACCCCATTACTGGTTCAGTTCAGTTCAGTTGCTCAGTTGTTTCTGACTCTTTGTGACCCCATGAATCATACCATGCCAGGCCTCCCTGTCCGTCACCATCTCCTGGAGCTCACTCAGACTCATGTCCATCGAATCTGTGATGCCATCCAGCCATCTCATCCTCTGTTGTCCCCTTCTCCTCCTGCCCCCAATCCTTCCCAGCATGAAGGTCTTTTCCAATGAGTCAACTCTTCGCATGAGGTGGCCAAGGTAATTGAGCTTCAGCTTTAGCATCATTCCTTCCAAAGAAATCCCAGGGTTGATCTTCTTCAGAATGGACTGGTTGGATCTCCTTGCAGTCCAAGGGACTCTCAAGAGTCTTCTCCAACACCACAGTTCAAAAGCATCAATTCTTCAGCACTCAGCCTTCTTCACAGACCAATTCTCACATCCATACATGGCCACAGGAAAACCATAGCCTTGACTAGACAGACCTTAGTCGGCAAACTAATGTCTCTGCTTTTGAATATACTCTAGGTTGCTCATAACTTTTCTTCCAAGGAGTAAGTATCTTTTAATTTCATGGTTGCAGTCACCATCTGCAGGGATTTTGGA